>JALMGF010000253.1:600000-782500 GCA_023333645.1 Sceloporus occidentalis
CTGTATTCAGTTATACCTCACATATACAACCAGATATCACTTTACATTTTATGTGAAATGTATCTGGGGCTTGCGTGGTCATCCTAGAAGTTGACTATATTGATTTTGGACCTCTCCTGCGTTAATCAGGACATTTACAGCTACCAAGCGATATGCAGGTCCTTCTACAAGAAAAGCTTAAATCAGAAGAGGCAAACAAAACACAAAAGGCATTTTGGGAACTATTTCACAGATCATGATGAACATACCAGTCTCGGGTAACTGTTTGCATATCCTATAAGAACCAATAACTAAATGACGTACGCCTGCTTATTCCTTTACGACATACCTCTCAAGTGTCCCTCTTTTATTGACAAGCATGTTGGGCCCCATCCCCCGATGTCCCTGTTTTCTAGGAGCTCAGAATGTTGCGTATGAGCCTTAAAAGTCGAAAAAACGTATAAATCAAACAGCAGAAAATGTGTTTAAAAATTTAACTTTTTTCTAAACCTAAGTCACTGAAAAACCTATGAGACAAATAATGATTGAAACCAATAAAACAAAGCATGGCCTGTGCGAAGTTTATTATAATTTTCTGAATACATTCATCTAAAGACTGCAAAGCATAATCATACATCTTTAATTACAAATAAATTTGTTCCCAGCTCCCACATAGCCTGCCGAGTAGTACTCGGGCAAATAGTGACTATAGTGTTTTCTTTGTGCCCATGCTGGTTGACAAGAATGCACCTGTGGATGGAAAAGAGAAGAAACCTGATGTTCACGGACTATCACACAAACACCATGTTGAACTAATTTCCATTTGTAAATCAAATACTATTCTGGAACTGATAATCAGTTCCAGAATAGTATTTGTAAATCAAATACTATTCTGGAACTGATTATCAAGTGAGGCGGTGGATACAATCCACTGTGGCAACATAGGCACTGAGATACGCTCGTGATATGCTTTGCGCATGAAAGGGCCATCAGGGGACAGAGGGCTTTGGTTTCAAAATGGAGTATGTCCCTCATAAAGAGGTCCATGTGGGATGCATGAAATTGTGATATCCAATATATGGCCTCACACAGAAAGAACTTTTACATTCTGTGTGAGGCCCTGTGACAGGGCCAGGCTAGCTGGCTCACATCAACAGGTGAACAAAGTGATAAACACCAGGTAGTGAATGAGTGAAAAATAAAATAAATTAGAGTTACTTCCGCGGTACTGCAGCAACCCAGACAACACTCCTCTCAGTGTTCAACAGAAAAAGACACAGGTATAGGGGCGCATGTACATGTGGGGAAGAAAGTAAAAAATAATAGTGCAATATCTCAAACAAATAATAATGAAGAGTGAATGTGTAGTGAATGCACTCACAAAATACTGATGATATACAGGCTCTTCCAAATAAAATATTCTTTATTTCTTCTATTTCTAAAATAAATATAAAAGAGAAACAAAACCAATGGTGCAGAATCCTCCTGTTGTGGTATAGGTAATGTGGAATACACTTACAGGATAGTAGATTTTGCCAGGCACTTCAATTGGTAAAAAATCCGGAGATTATCCATAAAGCAACACTGCTTAAGTGGAATGATTTTCGGGTACTTCTCAACGCGTTTCGCCTTACGGCTTCCTCAGGAGAAAATCAGTAAATTCGGCTTCAGTGAAAAGTTTTGGAATATCCGTGGTCTAAAACCGTCTATTTATAAGTCCCATCTGTGTTCCGTCCGTCGTTTCCTTTTCCGGGTTTGTCGTCACTACGTCGTCGACGTCGTTGTCAGGTAACTGGGACGCTTGTATTATTCATTTCCCGTAAGTCTTTTGCGTCTCCAGGCACTGTAGTCCTTGATGCACTTCTGACTCCTCCCAGTAGGCGTATATAAATCTTCTCCCCACTGCTATTGAAAGCTTAGTGGTCGCACAGGGTTTCAGACTTGATCGTGAATAAAACTTTTCGTAGTGCTCGTTTCAAGAGTATTTTTGGGAGGGGGAGAGAAGGAATATATCAGGGGTCTTGTCGCATCTTTACAATAAGATTTATCGAAGGAAACACAGATAGGTAATGAGAGAGAAAGAAGAAGAAGTGAAAAAAGAGAGAGCTATACTAATGTATATACTTTAAAGATATGTGATATGTATTGGTGGGTATATTTATAGATGCAGATCATATAATTTAATTTTGAAAATATTAATTTTGAAAATATTAATAGTGCTAAAATCATATTAAATTGATCATTCGATATGTAGATTAAGAGGTAATGTCATTAAAATTATTAGACATATTGATGTAATTTAAAAAATTAATTCAAAATAAGTAAAAATAAGTTAGACTAAAAAAACTTTGTTTTAAAAAGATGGATTTAATTTATTTTTTTTATTTTTTTTTTTTATTTTTTTTTTATTTTTTTTTTATTTTATATTGATTTAAAAATTATCTAAAATATAATAACATGTTAAAAATACTATAAATAATATAGATAATATAAATAATATGGAAAGGTAAATGTTGATGATTAATCCATAAGGGTAAGTATATCTAGATCTGTATTAAGTCCTCCTTTTTTATAGGTCTGGAATTTGAAAATCCATTGTGTCTCTTTTTTGGACAAGGCTGAATTTATATCGCCTCCTCTCCAGTGGGTTTTTATTAAGAGAAATTGCACGAATGAAGAAGATTTTGCAAATCAAAGTCACCTCCTTCTAAATAAATTCAAAGAAAGAAATTATCCGAAAGATCTTTTAACAGATAGCCTCCAATTAATACAAAATAAGAAAAGAGAGGATTTGATAAATCAGAACAAAAAATCAACTAGTAAGGATGACTATAATTTTTCCTTTCTAACCCAGTATAACGATAGGGCACCCCACATCAAAAAAGCCTTAAGCAGATGTTGGCCTATCCTGAAGGAGGATGACATATTACAGGGCCACTTACCTGATAAACCTAAAATTATCTATAAGAAACTGGCCAATTTAAAGACCATCTTAGCTCCTAGTGTTTTACCAACCATAGATAAAAAGAAAGATCATCAAAACTGTTTAACGGATAAATCTCCAGGCTTCCACCGATGCGGAAAGTGCAAGGTCTGTAATACATGTAACACTCAACGAAAGAAAATAACAACCTTTAAATGTAATAATACAGGGAAAGAATATCAAATAAAAGAATTTATTCATTGTAATAGTAAAAATGTGGTATATCTACTGGAGTGTAAATGCGGCCAACAATATATCGGCCGCACCTCAAGGGAGATGAAGGTCAGAATATTAGAGCATCTAGGGGGAATACGTAATGGAAATACTAAACACAGTGTACCCAGACACTGTATTTCATGTAAAATGTTCTCACTGCCAGATTTTAAAATCCTGGGTATTGACTTAATAAAAACCCACTGGAGAGGAGGCGATATAAATTCAGCCTTGTCCAAAAAAGAGACACAATGGATTTTCAAATTCCAGACCTATAAAAAAGGAGGACTTAATACAGATCTAGATATACTTACCCTTATGGATTAATCATCAACATTTACCTTTCCATATTATTTATATTATCTATATTATTTATAGTATTTTTAACATGTTATTATATTTTAGATAATTTTTAAATCAATATAAAATAAAAAATAATAAAAAAAAAAAAAATTAAATCCATCTTTTTAAAACAAAGTTTTTTTAGTCTAACTTATTTTTACTTATTTTGAATTAATTTTTTAAATTACATCAATATGTCTAATAATTTTAATGACATTACCTCTTAATCTACATATCGAATGATCAATTTAATATGATTTTAGCACTATTAATATTTTCAAAATTAATATTTTCAAAATTAAATTATATGATCTGCATCTATAAATATACCCACCAATACATATCACATATCTTTAAAGTATATACATTAGTATAGCTCTCTCTTTTTTCACTTCTTCTTCTTTCTCTCTCATTACCTATCTGTGTTTCCTTCGATAAATCTTATTGTAAAGATGCGACAAGACCCCTGATATATTCCTTCTCTCCCCCTCCCAAAAATACTCTTGAAACGAGCACTACGAAAAGTTTTATTCACGATCAAGTCTGAAACCCTGTGCGACCACTAAGCTTTCAATAGCAGTGGGGAGAAGATTTATATACGCCTACTGGGAGGAGTCAGAAGTGCATCAAGGACTACAGTGCCTGGAGACGCAAAAGACTTACGGGAAATGAATAATACAAGCGTCCCAGTTACCTGACAACGACGTCGACGACGTAGTGACGACAAACCCGGAAAAGGAAACGACGGACGGAACACAGATGGGACTTATAAATAGACGGTTTTAGACCACGGATATTCCAAAACTTTTCACTGAAGCCGAATTTACTGATTTTCTCCTGAGGAAGCCGTAAGGCGAAACGCGTTGAGAAGTACCCGAAAATCATTCCACTTAAGCAGTGTTGCTTTATGGATAATCTCCGGATTTTTTACCAATTGAAGTGCCTGGCAAAATCTACTATCCTGTAAGTGTATTCCACATTACCTATACCACAACAGGAGGATTCTGCACCATTGGTTTTGTTTCTCTTTTATATTTATTTTAGAAATAGAAGAAATAAAGAATATTTTATTTGGAAGAGCCTGTATATCATCAGTATTTTGTGAGTGCATTCACTACACATTCACTCTTCATTATTATTTGTTTGAGATATTGCACTATTATTTTTTACTTTCTTCCCCACATGTACATGCGCCCCTATACCTGTGTCTTTAGCTGGCTCATATGTCATATGAAGTTTAGCCGGGTCACGGAGCACTTTTGTGTCCGGTTCTGTATACCGTGACCCGGTAATATATTATATTGTGTTTATTGTGTAACCGGCCCAGAGACTGATGTGGATTCAGCTCCAGCCTTAAAAGAGACGATCCTATAATCTGACTGGGGCTCTTAATCAGCCAGCACAGCCCTGTCTGCCCAGACGGCACCCGCACTCCAGGGGGGATAACACAGGTGGGGGAACCCATTGTATTCTGTAATCCCCTCACCTGATACATCCCCTGTATACTGACGGGATTTGGGATGGGATGTGGCTGATGGGAATGGTGGTCTGGATGATCCGTGGATAGCTGAGTGCTACCACTCCAAAGTGGTGGAATACATTGAGGGAGGTGATGGAAAACGCTGGAGTTTATGCAGATGGAAATACTAATTGGCGGGTGGTCTGGAGAGCAAGATGAAGACATAGATACGATTCAGGCAGGGAAAAAGAAGGCAATAACTATAACAGACTGGGTAAAGATAAGAACCTGATATAATCTACGTTACTAAATCAGGAACTGAGAAGTGGGACAAAAACATGAAAGTAAAAAGGTAGAAATCCTTGAACAGATGTCGAAGGGAATTTATTAAGAATATGTATGAAGTATTAAATTGTTATTTAGGGAGTTGGTACTTTTAACTGTATGTTGCTATATTTTGTAAAGCATTTTAAGAGTGAATTAGGATTTTTCACTCACGGGTGGATGCATTGTTGACGAGATTGTAAAACCTCAGATTTGGTGTCGTGTAATAATTAAGGCGCATACATTAGAGTGCCTGGTGCCAAATTTTTATTGATTTTAAAGGTAAGAGTTAAAAAGGTGGAATATTAGTAGATGAAATTGAGGGATAAAAAAGGTGAAAATACGCTGAACGATGAAAGATGAATCTGATAAAAGAAGGCTATATGTATGATAACATACCTTAAATTGGTGGCAAACATGCCCGTCCACAGTTATATGAACAACATTTCTCTTCACCCGGACATGACTTATCATTGTCACACACTTGGTGACTTCCACGGATGCATACAATATTGGGTGGAGGACATGATTTAGGTTTTTCTTTTTAAAAAGAGAGGTAGACGTTAGTATATTATATATTCCTCCATAAACCCCTATTGATACCCCTACATATAGCTGTATTTACACAAAGATATTATTCCCAGGTCATATTATCGCTCCTCATTATACAGACTGCATTTTATCCTTCGCTTACCAGGCAGGGCAGGTACACATTCGTCTCGGCAATTCCACGGGCAGCATTTCTCCCCCTCGGGGCAGTTCTTGCAGGGAACAAAACAAATGGGGATATCGGGCTTAGCAGCTGGACAAAAGCCGTCAGGGACTGTAATAAAAATGTTTCATTACACCTCAGCTCACCCACATTTTATAAAAAAAATCATAACGTCCGCCATCAGCAGGAGGGAGACAGAAAAGAACACAAGTGAAGGAGATCTTGAAAGGTGGCGCCTATGAAATCAACCAAAGCATCCCTGGTACCTGGCAGTGGACAGTGCTCTATGCTCCTGGATAGTCTAGGACCACACTTCTATCATATATCTCACCTTCCAACCTTCTATACATCTGATCGAGACAGGGCCATGGTTAGAGGCATTTGCAGTCTCTTTGTAACTTATTGAAGCTGGCAGTATGTTATCCATATATTAAAGGACCTTGGTTGATTCTACAGCTCAGTGGGCCAGTCTAGGGAGATCCTCTGTTCACCACCACGGCTTACAAGCTTACTGTTGTCCTTAAAAATGGGACTGTTAGGAGATATTATATAGAGAGGGACAGGTACGGACTGGCCATCTGGCACATTGGGCAAATGCCTAGCGGGCCGCTGGACAACAACAAACGATACTCACCTAATCTGCATCTCCAGTTTTTTTTTACCCAAAAATGTATTCTGCCACCTTCCCTCCACACACCCAAGGTGACTAATAAGCTTGTGATTCAATGACTCGTCTTTAATAAAATCCTAAAACGTAGAAACTAGACAACTACCGCTAAAAAAAAGCCGCTATTGAACCCAATGGAAATATCTGCACTCAGTAGTGTCTGCTAAGTACATTTAAACTATAAAACAGGTCTAGGAAGGTGTAGACAAGTTGTAAGCAAATGAATACCCAGTTCAAATATGCAGAGAAATAGTATATATTAACACACTAACCCCTTCATAGCCCCAGATTTGTGTTCGCCTTTATTGGTGAAAACCACTTGAGGATACTGCAAATGCTTTAACTTGCTAAAATGTTGCAGAGTTAAGCAGAAGATAGTTGGGTGAGCGTCATGCCAGTCTTTACTGGAGAAACATTCTCCTACTTAAATAGACACTCCAGCCATCATATGTACTTTAGTTAAGTGGTCCCTCTTGCAAATGTATGGAGAGATTCTGCAGAATCCGCCCACCCCCTGATTTGGTTTTCAGGAGATGTTTTCACCCCTTTCACATCTTTCCTCCACACACTTACCTCCTGTGGGTGGCACGCACGCAAATCCACATTCCATAAAGCAGCATATCAGCCCAGGAGCGCACTCACTGTCAGACGTACAAACGTCATTACAACGTCCAGCGATCGCTGTTTTTGGACAAATCCCGGGTCTTTCTGGACAACAATAAGAAGCGTAAACTTTGTGCATTTTGGCAAATGTGGGAACTGTTTGTGAATAATGTGGGGGATGGATTTCCTGGGGATGGGGTAAGGTAAAGGAACGCCTTGGCTTTTTACCGTGGGTAACCGGTAATAGTAATGTTTAACTATTTGCTGAATAGAATGAATGGTATTAATGGTATATGGGGACCGTGGAGTGAAGATTTCATTGAAAGAGAAGTGACTGAACAGATACACGAGACAATGTATATAATGGCATGATGTAACGTATTTCTCCTCAATGGTAAAAATCAAGAGTGGACGCGGTATGTGGTTTTAATAACACAGAAGGTCACATTTGACTCATGAACAACAAGTTGAACCAACAGTGTAAGGAATACTTAGTGAACTATAAAATTGCATAATTATAGGATGCATGAGACACTGGTGGGTTAAAAAAAAAAAAAGTTACCTGCAGCAGGGGTCTCGCAAACAGCTCCTTTGCTGTACGGACAGCATCACCAGGGCACTCGCCGTCTGTGTCACACCATTTATCATTGTCGGCTATGGAGCTCTCTACATAACGGGGTGGAGGACAAACGCCTGGCTTCTCTGTAGATTAAGAAAAAAAGACTAACAAATTGGTGTCTGTTTTCTGTTCACTTCTTGTTGAATCTCTGTACAGCCTATTTCTGAAATTCTCTCTTTCCTTTTACATCTCCCCTTTTTTTCACGGTGATCTTCATTCAACCTATTGCAATCTTTCACTTTATTTGTAAGAGAAAAGACTGGTAATGTGATAGTAAAGATGATACTTTTATTGGTTGAGTATATTCAGACTGTGTCAGGCTCATCATATTGCAGCCCTTAACTGGATGTTGGAGTCCAGAGCGCAGGAGTGTAAGAACGCAGTGATAGAAACACACTTCACAAATGACACAAGCGGAATGTTAGGCTATAGGTATATTACACAAAGCAAAGCAGACATCTCACCATAAGCAGCAGAGTAGGAGGCACATCATGTATACAGACTACTGGGGAGTGTGAAGATAGAAAAGTCCAGGTAAGTATCCAAAAGGGTCTGGGACAGGTAACAGACAAAAATGGGATATCCAGTAGGCAGTCTGGGTCAAAGAGGTGACAGACAGGCAGGCAAATCCAATAGATAGATCCAGAGTCTGGCATGAACTGTGGCTCCAGAGAACTTCATGAACTCACCACTGGGAGGCAGGGATATAAAGCCTGTTCATTAGGTCAGGTGTGAGTGGTCTAGGCTTCAGGTAAGGGAGGCAGGGTAATAGCATAACAAAACACAGCTGAACAGAAATACACAGCACATTCATTATAGCAAACAGAGGGCACAACTTTAACTATCCTGCAGTCAGGATAGAATCCTGAGAGACTGCAAGCTTTCAAGACATCTTATATGTCTTCTTCAGGTATGTCTGAAGCAGATGCTCTTTCTTCTTTCCAGAATAGGACATAATTCATCAAGGAAAACATGTCCACTACTCCTTTTTACATACGGTATTATCACTTCACTCCTTACGCTAAGTTCTCATTTCCCCAGAGGTTTTCCTTTTTTTTTTTAAAATGTTTTCTCCCTTATTATTCCATGTAATTTTTGCTTTCTCTTTCCATACTCATTCAGGATATGAACTGTATAGCACAAGATAACTAGCAGGAGGATAGCAGATATATTTAATCCACATCAAATACAGTATGTGTTGGTCTTGGAACTGCAGCCACATCATGTAAAGTATCTCATGTATCATTGCATCTCTTCCAAAACAGAGTGTGTCCAAGGTCAAAATAAAATACATTTATCTCCTTAACCATCTCAGTCTTATACGTGTATTGTTTTTCTTACATTGTTGTGCAACAGAAATTACTGTAACAACGGATGCCAATCAAAAAGAACAGCCCCGGAGCATGAAATAGGTGTAGGGGCACCATGACCGGGTAAGGAACAAGGAGCACACCATGACCTAACAAAGGGTTAAGTGCTTGTTACATTTAAGCATCCTGTATAACTGTTTGCCCCCTGAGTGAACTTTTGCCCTCTAGTCTGAATATTCAGCGACAGGATGAAGGGGAGGGCACTGAGGTGCAAAAGCAAATAAATTTGGGAACCTATGCTCAGTTAAGGTCGTAGGTTTTAATAAGTAGGCGAAATTGCACGTTATTCCAGAGAATTTATTCTACTATACCATGGAAGCCTTGCTGCAGGAGCTTCGTTCCAGGCTGTCGACTGAAGGGACTGGCTTACTGAGAGATCGTGTGGCTGAGCTGTTGTCCGAGTCCCAACCCGATGTGCCGGGTCTACCAGGACCCGGGTGTCTCGCCGCCCCGTCGCGCCTTAGCCCAGAGGCTTCTGGGCGCTCTAGACCCGTTTCTGGCGAGACCGTGAGTCCAGGCCACCCCACCGCCAAGCGGAGCAGAGCATCTACAAGGACCGGACGTTCCAGGGCGCCGCGGGCAACAAGACGCACGAGTCCGGAGGTTCCACCTACCTTCGTTCCCCCTAGCAGTGCTTCCGAGGATGAGATGGCGGGTGTGTCTGAGGATCTGGTGCGGCGTGCTCCGGCTGCGTCGTCTGTGGATGTCCATCGTGGAGGTGGTTCCCGTTCATCACGCTCCGGGGCCCCCGCCCGGAGGCAGCAGGAGTCCGGGGGTAGTCTCAGTGGCGGCCGGGATTCGCGTCGTCGCGGCAGAGTGGGCGGTCCTCGCGAGGGCAGAGCTGGTGACGGACGTCCGGATGAAGCCGTTCCTGCCAGTACTGCCGAGGACCCCGGTACGCCTGAGCTGTTCACGCCGGTGCCTGTCAATTTGTCAGCAGGAGAGGCTATGCCCTCTACATCTTCCCCTGCAGCTGGCTAGGCGAGGGGTGAGCATACTGTTGATCATTCTCTTCCTCTTTTATCTTCCCATCTTTCTAATTTTCCCAGTAGTTTTGGGGGGTATGCTGGGTCACAGGGGCAATTGGGGTCACAATTTTGGGGGTTCAGTGGTTGCTAGTAGTTTGTTGGGGTTTGCAGGGCCTTCAGGTGTGCATAGGGCTTTACCCCCTGGGGCTTCGGGTGTTTTTTCTGTGCCTCAAGTTTCATCTGGGGTCCCGGATATTGCACCTGGCCTTGTCTTACCTGTGCAGCAGGGTGCTGCCATTTCTGGGCAGACTCAGGGCGCTCATGTGACTCCGCACGCGTCCATTCTGCCTGCTTTATCTCAATTTTACGATGGTTTTAGAGATTTGTTGGTTCGTGGTGGTTTGCAGGCTTGGGGATCTTATGGCGTGACAGGCGGTCAGGCGGTGTCAGGGCCCCCAGTGACGACCGTGGCGGGGGTTGGATCTCCTGTGGGTACTGCATTACAGGGTCCTGCCGGACCTGCGGCACCTGTGGTGCCTGTTCCCTCAGGGCCTAGTGGTTCGGGTCCTGTTGTGGGGGACAAGCAAGGTGATCAGGCTGCTGTCCGTCTGGCCGATGCGGCCAGGGGTGAGGTTTACGTATGCTTTGAGGCACCCTTAGGGAAAAAATTTGGAAGGGGGAGTATGTTGAGATTTTTTCGTTGCTTCCTTTGGGCAAATTTAATTTGGACAGAGTTAAGAAGGGTGAGGAGGTTAAAAAAGAAGACGAGGAGAAAAGGCGTTATCGTCTAATTCCGAGAACCTTTTCCAATTGGCTTCAGGCTGTCGCCATTTTAGCCAGTGTAATTGGGCAAAAGAATCCCGAACACTGTAGCGGTTTATTTGGTTACATGGATAGTATTGGGGAAGCTTACCGGGTTTACGGGGGTCAGTCGTGGCTCCGTTACGATGAACAATTTAGACAGAGGATGGCTTTCAGGAAAGGTTTGCGCTGGGATCATAAGGATATTTCATTGTGGCTCAGGGTTATGACACCTGGCCGCGGTCAATCCCAGCCCTTTCCAGCGGCGGCCGGTGACCATTCCAGTTCTGGCTCATCGGCCGGCATGCAAAAGGGCTATTGCTGGAAATACAATGAGGGGTTGTGCAAATGGGGATCCTTGTGCAGATTCAAGCACGAGTGCTCCGGGTGCAATGGGTCCCATCCCTTCTCCAAGTGCTTTAAGAAGCAAAAGAAAGGGAAAGGGGTGGCAGGGGCAAAAGGGGGTGACTGCGGTGCTGGTAGAGAAGATGGTACCGTGGCTGAGTAGATATAGTGATCAGGAGGCGGCTTCGTTGTTGCTTTCCGGCTTTAGGGATGGTTTTCGGATCCCCTTTAGGGAGGGGGTGTCTACTACGGTTGTTCGTAATTTGCGTTCTGCTTTGTCCTTTCCCGGTGTTGTGTCCGATAAGTTGGGTAAGGAAGTGGCGTTGGGGAGGATGGCAGGCCCTTTCCAGACTTGTCCTTTGCCTAATTTACGTTTATCCCCTTTGGGTGTTGTCCCCAAGAAGGAGCCTGGCAAGTTCCGTCTTATACACCATTTGTCTTACCCGAAAGGGCAATCGGTTAATGATGGGATTGACCCGGAATTGTGCACGGTTTCTTATATCTCTTTTGACCGTGCCGTGGAGTGGGTGCGTTCTTTTGGTCGGGGGGCTTTGATGGCCAAGACAGATGTTGAAGCGGCTTTCCGTTTATTGCCGGTCCATCCGGATTGTTTCCATTTGCTGGGGTGTAAATGGGATGGGCAGTTTTACGTGGACAAATGCCTTCCGATGGGCTGTTCCATATCTTGTAGATTTTTTGAAGTTTTTAGTTCGTTTGTCGAATGAGTTGTTCGGGAGGTGTCGGGTCTGCAGTCTGTTATTCATTATCTCGACGATTTTTTGTGTATTGGTCCTCCTTCTGGGTCTCAATGCGGGGTTTTGTTGGCTACTGTCGTACAGGTGTCTCGGGATTTTGGGATCCCTTTGGCCCCGGACAAGACAGTGCACCCTTGTACATGTTTAAGTTTTCTTGGCATTGAGTTAGATTCCGAGGAAATGGTCTGTCGGCTGCCGTTGGATAAAGTTTCTGATATGCGTTTCGTGGTTGCCAGTTTTTTGCAGGTCCCGAAGGTCACTTTGAAACAGCTCCAGTCCTTGATTGGCAAGCTTAACTTAGCCTGCCGTATTATGCCCATGGGGAGGGTTTTCTTGCGGCGGTTGTCGCTGGCTACGGCTGGAGTCAGGGCTCCTCATCATTTTGTCAGGCTGACCGTGGCCTTAAAGGATGACCTGAGGGTATGGGATACGTTTCTACGTGGGTATAACGGTCGTTCACTATGGCTTGCGCCTCCGGTTTCGAGTTCTGACCTCGAGCTGTGGACGGATGCTTCGGGTAGCTTAGGTTTCGGCGCTTATTTTAAGGGCGAGTGGTGTGCGGGTCCTTGGCCTTCGGACTGGGAGGCAAGAGGTTTGACGAGGAATTTGACATTTCTCGAGCTCTTTCCAATTTTGGTATCTTTGGAGCTGTGGGGGGTCCAATTAGCTGACAAACATGTTAAATTTCGGTGCGATAATTTATCCGTGGTTCATGCTGTCAATAATATTTCCTCCTCTTCGTTGCCTGTTTTGAAGTTGCTGCGGTGGTTGGTTTTACGTTGCCTTCAGTTGAACATTTATTTTCGGGCTAGTCATGTACCAGGGGTTGACAATGGTGTGGCTGACTCTTTGTCTCGTTCACAGTGGGACAGGTTTTTCCAGTTGGTGCCCAATGCTGCCCGCGAGGGCAGTCGATTTCCAGATTGGATGTGGACGCTGGCAGATTGACGGCGGAGCAGCTACGGTCACGATCGCTGGTTCCCTCTACGCGGGCTTTTTATGACAAGACGTGGAGGGAGTGGGAGTGCTTTGAGCGACTGGCTGTGGAGTCTGACGGTGAGGTGGACAGGGCTGAGGTGTTATCATGGTTCATTGGGTATCTTTTCAGCAGGAAGGTGTCTGTGTCCAGTTTAGATCGTCGTTTGGCAGCCTTTGCTTTTATGTTTAAGGACACGGGTGTTCCTGATGTGACTAAGGTTTTTTCTGTACGTCAAGCGGTCAGAGGTTTTAAGAGGGGCCCCAAGGTGGGGGATTCCAGGCGTCCTGTGTCATATGGGATGTTGGTGGATATGGTGAGTAAGCTTCAGGAGATTTGTTCGTCCTCATTTGAAGTATTGCTATTTCGCTGTGCTTTTTCCTTGGCTTTCTTCAGTGCCTTTCGGATCGGAGAGTTGGTCAGTCCCTCGCGGATCCTTCATGGTGGGATCCAGGCTGTTGATGTGGTTTGCAGCGGGCAGGGCGTTAGGATTTTGATTAGGCGCTCCAAGACTGATCAAGGAGGTAAGGGGCTGTGTGTAGAACTTATGGAGTGTCCGGGTGGCCTGGTTTGTCCAGTGGCCTGCTTAAGGGATTATGGGGTTGTACGGCCTGATGGACCGTCATCCTTTTTGGTTCATGCCGATGGTTCCGCGTTGTCGCGTTTTCAATTTCGTTCTGTTTTTAAGCGTACTTTGCGGGCTTTGGATCTGGTGGACGCAGACTTTGGGACACATTCCTTTCGTATAGGTGCGGCCACCGAGGCTTCGAGGTGGGGGTTAAGTAAGGACTTGATCAAGAAAATCGGTCGTTGGGAGTCTACTAGATTTAAATCCTACATTCGTCCCCATTTGTTGCTGTGATTTGGTTTGTTTTGGGCCGTGCTATCTTTGTTTATTTTCTTTTGCAGGTGCTGTTCGTCGGGAGGTTTGGATTTTAGGGCATTCGTATGTGTTTTGGGCGGCCAGACGGGCTTCGGTTCGACCTTCTGGGCGTCAGCTGGGTTTCGACAGAGATAAGGTTTCTGTAAGATGGCTTGGATTTAGAGGTATGCGCTGGGACAGGGTTTCCCGAGAATTGTCTCGGCACATTCATGTGCATGGCGTACCTCATGTTGTAATTTTCCATGTGGGGGGTAATGATTTATGCTATGTCCCACTGCGAGTGTTGGTGGGCAATATTAAGGCTGATCTTCGTCAATTTTGGACTGCCTACCCGCATACGATCTTCGTCTGGTCCCATATCGTCACTAGGAAGGTTTGGAAGGGCGCCAATTCACGGGATGGTATCGAGAGGGCCAGGCGTCAGGTGAACAAAACCATCTCCCGTTTTGTTGCTTTTCAGGGGGGTATTGTGGTGAGGCATGTTGATTTGGAGGGCGATTTGTCGGGTCTCTATCGCAGTGATGGCATCCACTTATCGGATGTTGGTTTAGATTTATGGAATCTGGCGATTCAATCCAGGATTGAGCGGGCCTTGGAGGTTTTGGGGGGCCAGTAACGGTGCAAGGAGTCGCACGTTACAGGCTGTGGCATTTGGTATTATGTTATGGGCATTGTTCAAATGTGGTTGGCTGGTTCGGTGCTTGAGACAACTATCTAAGGTATGGTTGTACTCGTGGGCGCGTGCTCAGGTGATACGTTGGTTGGCGTGTGGTTGCTGGGCTTTGGACGCCGGCAGCCTCTACAAGTGACGTGGAGGATTTACGCCCTTACCAGCCTTATGGATCTAATGTGTTATACGGTTGGCGTTTTTAGCCAAGTTTGTGGTTAATTATGGATTTTAATAAACACGTTGAAGAAATATGATATAAGGAGTGTCACGGTTGGGGAGAATATTTTATGTTGACCGTGGCCAAATTTTATCCAAAATCGAATGATTAAATAAAGCATTTTATTTCACACACTGTGTTTATTTGTCTTATTGGGAATGGGGCCGAAGTTGACGATACTAAGGTCATGAGCTATTGTGAGTGGTTTGCAGGTCCACCTACTAGAAAATGTGGTTCTCCCTGGAGTTTGGATTTTTTCAGGTAGGAAATGGCTGGACCTTGGTTATTGGAGAAGGCATCATGGTAATAAAGAGCAACACGAGCCACTGGGCATCTCTATCACTAAAGACCTGACAGAATAATAGATTGCTAAACCTGTGTGAAAAGTAAATTAGTATAGTTATATTGAATGTATGTAGTGCGTGTTTTCACAAATAATGTCACAGGGAACATTATCATCTCACTATTGTCCTCCTCTTGCATTCACCAAAAGAGGAGCATTGTTCGTTGTAGTCTACAATCAGGGCCGGCCCAAGGCAAAATGCCGCCCCTCCCCCTTATCTACCCTTCCTCTCCCTCCGTCCCTGCCGCCCCACCCCATTATCTACCCTCCCCCCCCTTGTACGGCACTCAGCATTACAAGCCAGCACAGGGAGACTCGCCGCAGGAGAGAGAGTGTGAGAGAGAGAGTACTGACAGCTTGGTAAGCGAAAACCACTCGGCGCCCCTTTCTCTCTCTTTCGCTTAAAAAAAAAAAAAAAAAAAAAAAAAAAAAAAGTGCCGCCTGGAGCGGTTGCCCCACTCGGCTCCATTGTCGGGCCGGCCCTGTTTACAATCATAAAATGGTATTATGGTGGACAGGCATTCTAGAGCTTTAATTTCAGCTAACATATCCCACCCCATTAGTTTATAGCAATATGTATTTTATACCATTATAATATATGTTTGAAACAAATATACAAGAGATGTATTATGCATCACTTTCCATAATTATTCACCTGCACATGTTGCCTGTGAGATGGACCCCAGCAAACATTATTTTATCTCAGGCAATATCTTTGAATTGCAGTTATTCTCCTTTGAAAGTTCAATAGTATTCTAGTACATCTCCATCATTTAAGAAGTCTGTATCCTCTTCCCACCAGAAAGACATGAATTATTCTCTGTAACACATTGTAGACCAGCTTGGCCCCTTAGCCCCATTGGCAGATAATCCAAAGGTGCCACTGATTCTCCAACACAGAAGCCTTGAGCGTTTTCATCATTAAACTTCACAGCCTGACAGCTTGGACTACTTTCTCGAAACTGTTTCTGTACCTCAAACTAGAATTCCTTCTATTTACAATCACCCTTTACTTCTCCAACAAGACAACCCAAAACCCCTGTTTCTACCACTAGACTCACGTTACTTTTTTTCCCCATATGCAAAAAAATTGATGGTCACTCACAGTAATCTGTTGCCCCTGGTATTATTTAGCCAGTTGTCAATTACCTTGACCCTGTGCTCTTCCCATCTCCAAACACAGGAGGATCATGAGCAGGATGGTGAGACAATGTGTTGTCTTCATGTTGATACGATTATCTGTTTCTGACTCAGGACAGAAATGTATATATCCAGGTAGCAGAAGTGATCAGCAGTCTGCATGTGGAGTGGCACAGCTAGTGGATAGGTGTGACGCATATTGTTTCCTTATAAGAGATGCTAACATTGACTAATAGCGCTTGTGCAACTTCTTTCCAAGCTCAATAAAAGTATTATTTAGCACATATATAGACTCAGTTTAGGCCTATTATTATTACTTGCTGTTTTATATGGCACCATCATATGCTGTAGCACTGTACAATGGGTAGACAGGACAATCGATTATTTGAACAACCTAAAATCCAGACTAATAATAAAAAAAACAAAAAAAACAAACACACAACACAGTGCAGCTCACGATCAAGATAACGAGGTTAACTGAAACACCACCTATACCTCAAGTGGAATCAACATATGGAAAAATACTAAAACAATTGTATCAGTCCTCAGTAAACCACAAACTGCCATTTCCAAATGTCATCTGTACCAGCAACACAGCCACCCACAACAACAAGACATACAATATTAAAGGATCATACTCATGCACTTCACAAAATGTTGTATACATGATTCAATGCACCAAATGTACTATAGGGTGTTACATCGGTGAAACCTGCCAGCAACTCAATAAAAGGATGAATCTGCACAGATACTCCATCAATCATCATGATGAAGAAAACCTTTGCACTCCAGTTGGGCACCACTTCACCCAAACCGGTCACTCCATATATGACCTTAAAATCAAAACACTGAGAGGTCATTTCAAAAACACCCAAGAAAGAAAGACATTTGAAGCCAAAATGATACATTTTTATGATTGTAAAAACAGAGGACTTAATGTGGATTTGAGCTTCTTAGCACACTATCAAAACTTCCTATAACCTGTGCTTCCCCCCCCCCCTTTCTCTTCTTCTCTCTCCTACACGCTCACCCCTGCTCCCCCTCTAGCCTTATCTGTGCAGTATATGCCACTATTTACTATTTACGACCCTCTTAGTTTTTTGTCTGCAAATTCTCTACCGTGTTATTTTAACCCCTGTTTTAACCCTGTATCAGAACATGTACTGGTCAGTTTTAAACTGTGTTTTTCACTTGCTTGGTCAGAAATGCTTTTGACTTGATAAAGGGAGGACTCCCGAAAGCTTGTCTATTATTTTAAATACTGTTAGTCCAATAAAAAAGGTATTACAAGATTCTGCAACATTCTGTTTTTTTGCATTCTTATACACTGGACTAATACGGCTACCCCAAACTGAGGACTGATACAATTGTTTTAATACTAATAAAAAAAGCAATAGTAAAAAAGTGAATAAATGCCAAACTACTAGTAAGTAATTCAACTCAAACCTTGTGTAAATGTTTTGTGAACTAACACTGAATATCCAAATAGCGAACATTCTCCTCAGTTTACAGTTACAGCTTGTCACGGAGCTGGCTAGTCCGACCGACTGCCTCCGCTGTCTTGTGCTCCCTTAGCCTGGGACAACACACTTCACCCGGTTCCCCAGTCACTCGCCGAGACTCAGTGTAGGGTAAAACCAAACGAAGACTGCTTTATTTTAGACACACAGAGCTGGATATATCCAGCAAAACACACATTAACATAAAACAAGATATTGGGACACAAAGCGCCCCCTTAATCTGCCTCTCAGAGACAACAGGGGCAGTAACAGGATTAACAATACAATAGGGGGGAGACTGATTTATACAACATTAAACATCAAACAATGGTGGTCACTCCCTGGTGGCAGATCCTGGCTGTCTGCTGGAGATAATCCCCTCAACCAGTGATGAGATGATACTGCTGGGGGTAGCCACAGAAGCCTTTACAAACCCAGGGCCCATAGTCAATAGGGAGGAGGCTGGCAGTCAGGCTTCTCCAGTGGCCCCAGTGATGGAGGCTTCCGTCACAATTCTCCCCCCTTCGAATTGGACTGACATAGGATGAGACCCCAAACGGGTTGACTCCGTAGTCAGTCAGTTTATTTGGCCCATTAATGCCCTCCCAAAATTGGTGCTCCTGCTGCTGTTGGGGAGATGGGCCGGCTGCGCCATCTCCCGGGTACCACTGGGGAGTGATGCTGCCTGCATCCCCTCCCTGGTGCTCCTGTTGCCGTTGAGGGAGTTCCGGTTGATCCGGTCCTGGAATTAGGTTCTGCTGCTGGGGGGGGGCGAGTCGGCCGCTGTATCTCCCTGAACTCCTGCAGCTTTGGTAGGTGCTGGGCAGAGGCCAGCGATGCTCTGCCTGGTTGCCAGCACTTCAGCTGGGGTTAGGGAATCTTGTGGGTCAGCCTGCCGCTGGGGAGGGAGGGCCGGTTCCTCTGCTCCCGGACATGTGAGCTGCCGCTGGGAAGATGGACCGGCTGTCACATCTCTCGGTTCCTCCCACTGCCGCTGGGGAGGAAAAACAAGTTCCTCCGCTCCCGGACATGTGAGCTGCCGCTGGGGAGAAGGGCCGGCTGCCACATCTCCCTGGATCCCTGTAATCATTACAGGTGTGGGGCAGAAGCCAGCAGCGCTCTGCCCTGTTGCCAGCTCTTCAGCTGGGACTAAGAGATCTGGGCAGACTGCCCAGCATTCTGAGGCCCCCGGTGGGGAGACCGCAGTGTTATCCACCCCTCTTGGGTTAACATCCTCAGATGCAAAATCAGTTAGATCCACAATCTCTGGATCTGGTTGTGGAGCACAGTCGCACAGCTCCAGTATCGGATCTGGATTAGCTGCCCAGTATCCCTCTGACTCAGGGGTGGAGACCGCAGTCCCATCCACTCCGCCTGAGTCAACATCCTCAGGTGACCACTCAATAACATCCACAAAATCCACACAATCCCTGGACACCGGGGAATTCTGTTGAACGCGGTCGAACAGTTTTTTATACGCCTTCTCCAGTTCCCACTCCTGCGTAATTAAAAAGTCTAAATCACCTTTAAGTCCTAGCGCATCTGGGAGGTCCCACTCCCTGAACTCCCGGATGTCCTCAATCCGTCACTCCGCTGTGCTGCTGAAGTCTGGATCCTCCTGAAGACTATCCCATAATAATCCCGGGCCACCAAAGTCATAGCCCTCTGGAGAACATTCTTTCGCAGTTCCCCAATATGCTTGCTCTGTATACCACTGCAGAGCCCTATAGTGATCTTCCAGCTCTACCTCCTGTTGGACCAGCTTGTCCAATTCGGATACCCATTGCTCCTGGGGTTGCTGTCCCAGGAATGACATCCGTAGTTCCCGCTGGTCTCTAATCTTTTGTTCGGAGCTTGGAAGACACTGACCCCGGCGTATAACAGCCCTCTGCCATACTGACCGTCGAACCACTTGCCTCAGGTTCTGGTATTGTTCTGTAGGCAAAGCAGTGGTGTAGCAGGAGAGGATGACCCGCAGCAGCCCCTGGAATTCTGATACCACATCCATGTCCTTGTCAAGGCGACCGAAGTCTGCCGTCCTGTCGGTCAATCCCGGTAGAAAGTAAGTGTCCCTCAGACTAAGAAGAAATCCCGCCGCTTGCCACCAATGTCACGGAGCTGGCTAGTCCGACCGACTGCCTCCGCTGTCTTGTGCTCCCTTAGCCTGGGACAACACACTTCACCCGGTTCCCCAGTCACTCGCCGAGACTCAGTGTAGGGTAAAACCAAACGAAGACTGATTTATTTTAGACACACAGAGCTGGATATATCCAGCAAAACACACATTAACATAAAACAAGACATTGGGACACAAACCGCCCCCTTAATCTGCCTCTCAGAGACAACAGGGGCAGTAACGGGATTAACAATACAATAGGGGGGAGACTGATTTATACAACATTAAACATCAAACAATGGTGGTCACTCCCTGGTGGCAGATCCTGGCTGTCTGCTGGAGATAATCCCCTCAACCAGTGATGAGATGATACTGCTGGGGGTAGCCACAGAAGCCTTTACAAACCCAGGGCCCATAGTCAATAGGGAGGAGGCTGGCAGTCAGGCTTCTCCAGTGGCCCCAGTGATGGAGGCTTCCGTCACACAGCTCGTTTAAGCAGATCACTGCAAACAACATATTAAATTACATCATACAGTATATACACAAGATATATATATTTGTGTGAGGGGCAAACGAATAGGATTAGTGGAACGGAGAACCAAAGATCCAGAGAGGGTCCATTCGGTCTGAGGTGTGCCATGACCGACGTACCAGGTAGGCCTATAGAGGGCCACCCCGTAAATAGAAATGAAAGAAAGGATAGAGGAGAAAAGAGGAAATAAAAGGAAGGAAATTAATAGGGGGGGGCAAGGGAGGGCAACGTTAGGAGCTGTAACGTAGCTGTGGAAGGGAGAGGCGTTGGTTAAATAACCATAGCCCCTCCCACAACTACAGGCTAATATACATCAGCCTTCACATTTGTGTGAGGGGCAAACGAATAGGATTAGTGGAACGGAGAACCAAAGACCCAGAGAGGGTCCATTCGGTCTGAGGTGTGCCATGACCGACGTACCAGGTAGGCCTATAGAGGGCAAAAAGAAGAAGACAAAGTTAGTCGTACCATAACATGACAATATGAATGACCAAGCTTATTAAGCGAGTGACGTGAAGGCATTACGCATTCCCGAGTGGTTGTGAGATATAAAGAAGGAAACACGAGGAGTTCCATCTGCCTAGCTTTTAATCACCTGGGCTGGAACTTATTCTTAGACGCTGCTGAGGCTTCCCTGATTATGCGAGCGGGTTAAGGCCAATCCTGGTACGTAATAACCTAACCTATCTGATAAACATGACTGACGACAACGGCTCCCTGGGGAAGGGCAAAAGAAGACTGGCTTTCGGTTTCCCAGTCAAAAACAAACAACAAGGCTCCCAGGACTGCAACTGGGCACCAAACTGAGTCGGTAAGAAAAAACGTAATTCGTGTACTTGGCCGGACCGATTCGTTGTCGTACGACCGAGGGACAGAACGAAATGATCAGCAACAGAACACAAGTCCGAGACTTCAGCGATGGCGAAGAATAAGCGTAATGGCCAGTACCTTCGGTCGCATGAACCAACGAAGGCTGACTTACCGTCCCAGTAAAATAAGGACTGCAACTGGGCACCCGGGGACATTGGTAGGAAGAAACAGTGTACTCGGACCGGATTGATTCGTTTCGTGTGACCGAGTGACAGCTCGTAATGATCAGAAGAACCGAAGCTGAATTAAGTACAGTAGCCAGCTCACCAAGCTGCCTGTATCCGAAAAAATTACATGGAAGCTTAAGCACTATACATGCACCAGGACTAAACAGGATGTCCATTAACATTAGAAAGCTCCTACTTGCCATCCATTGGTGAATTACCGGGGGACTTCACTGGCTTGACCTTGCAGACCTCTAATACGTTATATCCGGGTGAGAAGAAACCAGAGAGGTTCTTTAGAACTACAATATTGATCTTCTGTTAGGAAAAGCTTCATCGCTAAGTGAAAAGGCTTAACCGTGCTCACCGTGAACTAATAGCGGATACGGTCAGATTGTCAGCTCTGAGGGACAGTTTGCGTATGATCGTCAATGTGTGAATATGAGTGGATGATGACAGTCGCTGAGCGAGACCAGAAGGCTCACACTGGAACCGTTCTCTAAACGTCCCACTCACTGGAGCTAGAGCCTGAGAAGCAGACATGTAACGGCCTCATGGACATGGAGCCTGAGAAGCAGACACGTAACGGACTCACGGACGCGGAGAAGCAGACACGTAACAGACTCCCGGACGCGGAGAAGCAGACACGTAACAGACTCCCGGACGCGGAGAAGCAGACACGTAACAGACTCCCGGACGCGGAGAAGCAGACACGTAACAGACTCCCGGACGCGGAGAAGCAGACACGTAACGGACTCCCGGACGCGGAGAAGCAGACACGTAACGGACTCCCGGACGCGGAGAAGCAGACACGTAACGGACTCCCGGACGCGGAGAAGCAGACACGTAACAGACTCCCGGACGCGGCGAAGCAGACACGTAACAGACTCCCGGACGCGGAGAAGCAGACACGTAACGGACTCCCGGACGCGGAGAAGCAGACACGTAACGGACTCCCGGACGCGGAGAAGCAGACACGTAACGGACTCCCGGACGCGGAGAAGCAGACACGTAACGGACTCCCGGGCGCGGAGAAGCAGACACGTAACGGACTCCCGGACGCGGAGAAGGAGACACGAAACGGACTCACGGACGCGGAGAAGCAGACACGAAACGGACTCCCGGGCGCGGAGAAGCAGACACGTAACTGACTCCCGGGCGCGGAGAAGCAGACACGTAACGGACTCCCGGGCGCGGAGAAGCAGACACGTAACGGACTCCCGGGCGCGGAGAAGCAGACACGTAACGGACTCACGGACGCGGAGCCTGAGAAGCAGCCATGTAACAGATTCACCGACATGGAGCGACAACCATGACCTTACCCCCCCCACACACATATAGACTCTGGCCTGAATACCCACAGAGGCGCATTTAAAGGAAAACGCATCAGCCGGAATGAGTGAAACTATGCTGAAGCTCGTATGGGAAATAAGGGCCAGGGAGCTTCTTGAGGTACAGCCATAATACCTGTAAAGGAACCACATGCTTAACCCTAATCTGGAATTACGGGGAGGGATGAAAAACAGCAGCTTCTCTTAAAACCGGATTCCACACTTAATAGGAGATAGACATAGCTTGAGAAATAATGCCCCGGGGCACATCGCTTTGGTAGTGCCCAATGCCATCCGTGCAAATATGATGTAACATGAATAGACTAACATGGCAACCAGTGGTGGCAGGGCCTGCAGGAGAGAAAGGGGGGCAGGCCTGCCGGTGCAAGCTGGGCTTCCAAAATTGGCTAATCTCTCGTGAATTAAGGCGACCGATGCCACCCACTAGTGAGGTGAGCATGTCCCTCATTGCGCCCTGTCCACAAAACTAGATTGTGGCGGGCTGGATCTATGAGGAGGAGACAGGGGACAAGCAAACGGTGGGTAGAAAAATTCTGCTATGCTGGCCGAGGCAGAGAAAGGAATGTATCACCTTGTTAATACAGCCGTCGATTTTTTAACAGACTGAGCATGGAGGGAATGTGAGGCGGCAAAGTCTGACCCAGGAGCGTGTGAACAGGGAATGGAGGACCTCTCTTCTTGATCGGATAGGAATGACAAATCTATGCAACGGAACCTGGACATATACCCCGGACCTAAATCTGAAATAACTGAATATCTAACCGAGCTCCGCGCTGGAGCGGGATGAAACGTAGGGGGAGGCCTAATTAACTAACAGTGAGGCACGAAAACTAGCTCGTGGGACGTAACCTCCAAGCGAGGAGGGGAGATTGCCTCGGGGTGGGCCAACTGCCTAGTTCAAGGAGGCCGTCTATCTAAGCGAGGACGTAACGAGATCTCGAGAATATTGCCTCCTATCTGACTCACTAAACCTGACACTCTAAGGTCAGCAACCCCCTGGAACATCTGTTTCTTCCAATTATTGGAAGAGGGGCCCGGTTGTAATGACGGGAACCGACCTGCCGGTAATCTAATTATAGGAATGGGAAACCAGACTGTGAGATAAAACAGAGTACCTCAATAATAACGTGAGCTGTAATCGTGTAAAGCAACGTGAAGAAAAAATTTTGAGCAGGACGGTTGATACGTGGAACTGCCTCCCAGCAGAAGATAACCATGAATACTTGAATTAGCAACAAGAGGCAAATAGCAGTACGTAAGGTGGCAGTCCGCTCGGGGCCAAGCTGTAATCGTGTACAGTAACGTGAAGAAAAATCCGAGCGGGGCGGTTGATACGTGGAACCGCCTCCCAGCAGAAGCGGTAGAGGCCAACAATGAGTATCTGAATTAGCAACAAAAAGCAATAACTGAACCTGACTAGACGACTAGTTAAGAACACGTGTAACAGAAAGTACTTGAAGACCAAACGCAACAAATATACATAAACAGACCACATGACCTGGGCACTTGTCCTAAATAACAAGCACCAATAATGAATAAAAGAGGGGGGCCAGCGAGAGTTCGGGGGGCCAGCCCTACTACCAGAAATACACAACAAATGTAACCTGCACATACAAGAACCAGCACAGAGAATACATAAGAACAAACCAGACGTATCCCCTGGCCAGGCTGGATAGTGTAGCGTAACGAAGAAAATTCGAGGAGGACCGGTTGATACATGGAGCAGCCTGCCAGCAGAAGCGGCCGAGGGCAACAGACAGTCCCTCAATTAGCAATAACAGTGACAGAGGAAATAACAGAACATGAGGTGGCTGTTCCGTCTGTAACTGCTTTGGAGGCGACCAAAGCAACAAATATATATATACATACATACAAATCATATGACCAGCCTAAATAACTCGCACTAATAGTGAACAAAGGGTTAATTAAAAAGTGGTTAACTGGCAACCCTTATCTGACTCTAGCAACAGAAATTCCAGTCTCCCAACAGAGTAAACTAGTGAATGTAGCTTGTAAGCTGATTGTAATCCTCAAATGGTGTGTTCATGAATTAATTGGAGTTAAGTATAATTTGAAAGTACTCTAACAACCAATGTAATTGACCAGCTGTAGCATACAACGAGTAACTCCAAGAACGATATAGCGAGCGACTGAAAACACGCTTGGAAAAGGAAATGAACCTCCATAAAAGTGCAGACAGAGTAACACGAGCTGAACAGTATAAAAGCATGAAGGAAAGAGAGCATGCGTAATGATGTGTAGTGCAGGACTAGAGGTATCCAACAGGTATCGGTAGTAAAAGGGTTAACTGGCTTAGTAACGATTGAGTATGAGAAGTGCACCTGAGTGGCCATGCATACATATAAACAAGCCGAATCAAGGGAAGTACCCAGCATAGCTCCACTGAACTGCTACCTTTAACACAGATGTTATAATTAGGCACGGTTAGTAAAAGAAACATATAGAGATTACGAAGAAAGTGAAAACAGGCTTGGGAAGGTTTATGTTTGATTAACAGCACCTGTGCAGCGCCCTGCATACACAAAGCAGTCTGTAAATAACAACAAAACCCCAGGTAGACCCCGTAAATGAGATAATAAACAACCAAGCAAGCAACGAGAAAATAAGTATAACCGGAAGGGGGGTTCCCCCTCTCGAATAACCCCGAAAAAACCTGATTTGCAGGAGTCGTTTGGCTCCTGAAACGCAGACATGCCACACTGCCAATACTAGCTGAAAACTGCAATGTTCCTTCCTGAAGTTCCGTGACATCACTTCCTGTATAGCATCAGCCAACGTTAGGAGCTGTAACGTAGCTGTGGAAGGGAGAGGCGTTGGTTAAATAACCATAGCCCCTCCCACAACTACAGGCTAATATACATCAGCCTTCACATATATACTCTATTGTTCTGTATTGCACAGAGATTCCGGCAATCATTAAATCTTATCGGGCGAAGATGATTTAATTGTGTATGTGTGTTAAATTGTATTAAGACTCCTCTGTGAATGAGCTGAGTGTTAGTATTAGACTGTAACAGTGAGTTAATTGTCAAACATTTCTACAAATTTCTAGATGCGTTGAGGTTTTTGGTTATCTAGAAAAATATGTCACATTAGCACACACTATTTTGCAATGGAAGCCATTAAATCGTTTAAGTGAAGCTGTTTCCATTGGCTTTACCAACTGCATTTTTTAGCAGTCAGTCTAGTCCAGGGGTAGCCAATCTTCGGCTCTCCTGATCTTGTGGACTACATCTCCCATAATGCTCTTAGTCATAATGCTGGCAAAGCATCAAGGGAAATGTAGTTCACAACATCTGGAGAGCCGAAAAAACTTGCATAAGGCTAGGTTTCCACTTGGGTTTTTGTCCTGCGTTTTTTTCTTGATGAAACTGCCACTGCATTTTCCCGTGTTTTGGTGTTTTTTCTGGCGTTTTAGACTTCCTGTGGAAATTGCTTTTTTTGACCTTAGGCAGTTTTTCCAGCCTTTACAAGTTAGAAGTTTCACCCAGCTAAAAGGGATTAGGATAAATGGCAAGTATCTGCCCTCTCCTGATGTCATTTTCTTGGTAGAGTTCTACTTAAACACGCCCCTTTTGTCTCTTTTCTGTGGTTTGTAAGCACGCTTTATTCCAAATGTCTGCTCCCCTAGGAAGATTGGCCCCAAATGATGGTGCAAATTGTTTGCTGTTGCTTTTGGCACGCAGGATCCGGTTGGGTATGTTTGTTTGTAATGGCATGTTTGTTTCAAATGGTGTAAAATTCAATATGAACTTTGTTTTGTGTGAAACTGTTTGTTTCCAGCCTATTTCTCGTAGGACACACAGATACTGGGTCCATCCTCTGCATTGTAACTGTGGAAAAAAACGCCATACAAAACGCTGAGGCAAAACCCACATGGCTTTTTCATGGCGTTTTTTCTCTCCCATAGACTTCTATTGGGAAAAAACGCCAAGATTTCCTTGCAAAAAACGCCAGAGTGTCAACATGCTGCGATTTTGAAAAACTGCCACAGAGCCCAAAAAAGCGGAAAAACGCCAAAGAGGATTGAAAAAACGCCAAACAGAAAAACGCCAAGTGGATATGGCATTCTGCGATTTCCTATTGAAGAACAGCTAACATCTGGCTGCAGCGTTTTTTCACAAAAAAAACACAGTGTGGCTGAATCGGCGTTTTTTTGGGTGTTTTTAGCAAAAAAAAAACAAGTGGAAACCTAGCCTAAATCCTCCACCCATAAACACAAAAAAAACTCCCATGTCAATATAGACATGTCTAAACACAATTCTGGGTCATGTCCATATACAACATTTGTATTTGTCTTGTTAAGTTAACCAATACCTGTGTGTGACAATGTATATATGTGTTGATATGAAACTTCAATCTTACAGCACACCTTGATATATGTTCCTCTAACAGATGATCTACAGATAACGCCTTTGTATCTCATTGTCGACATATGTTGATGAACAACGCAATGCATCTATCCAGAATAGTCACCAAGATTTGCTGTGCCTGGGGCAAACCCCAGCAGAGCTTGCAGACCTCAGGCACAAGACAAACTGATTCACTCCCAAAGTCATAGGTCCTCTTCAACATTGGATCTACCACTGGAGGTAGTGGAGCATTTCATTCATTCCTACTGTGTCAGTCTGAAGACCTTATCAGCTACTATACATCAACAGAACCAACATTTATAGTCTTGTACATTCCGTTTAAATCATTGACTAATGATGCTAAAGCCGCTAAAGCTGTCTTTATGTGAACTGTATTTGGTGCTTGATAAATAAGATATATTTTTGTTATCTAATAAGATTTCAGATAAAGATGCATGATACCGCACATTTCTTATGGATATTTTTGTTGTAGTTGCTATGGCATGGCTATGAGGCACGGTATTGTGTCCTATTGATTTACGCAATTTATTTATATACATTCACTGCTGTCGTGATACACATTGTTAGCTATAAAGCCAGTAATGTGTATTTGACGGATATAGTATAATCCAGTTACACACTTTGAAATAAACACGATTCTAACACAAGGTATGTACTGTGATCCTGCACCCACACAGGGCACCAAACAGCACAGTCCTCTAGGGTATTAAAGCCACAGTCTCGGTGAGGTAATCAACCACCATTTAATTGTAATCCATGTATTCAGATAGTAACAGGATTATACAGATACACAATTTCCCTATAAACAAAAGCCTAGCTCGTCTGAGCACTTACTAACATAGAAGTCCCTCACTACTCAGGGTCTAAACTAAACAGAACGTAATCTCACCAACCTTTTTGATGGTCTCTTTTGTGCATAGCAAGCCCTGCTGCTTCCTAACAAACTCTCTTTCTCCCTCTGTCCAACAGGTCAGGTTATATTGCAGTCAGTGCAGCTAATTACCTGCAGCTGACCAGTGCATTGGAGTCAGCCTATGTGTCACTCCAGGTGTATGTAAACTGTGGGGTGGAGCACCAGCCAGCCCTATATGTCATACAAAACCCTGCAAAATCGAGGGGGAATGTATACCCCTTCCACAACAACACCGTGCACCTTGTTACAGTACCTAAATGTACCTATATGCATGTATAAAGTGAAAGGTGTTATGCTGTAACCCTGTCAATGTTTGCCTTGGTATATAGTGATAGGTGTTATGCTGTACCACTGTCAGTGCATGCCTCAGTATATAATAATAACAGTTATCCTGTACCACTGTCAATGTCTGCCTCAGTATATAATGATAACAGTAATCCTATACCACCATCAATGTGTGCCTCAGTATATAATGATAACAGTTATGCTATATGTGATGGGAACGACCTGTACCCCAACTGGCTACGCCCGCCAATCGTTGCTTCTGTCTTCCCATGGCCCCTGGGATACCAGAGATTAACCCCTTCACCGCCAGACAGAACCCGCGTTGCAGAGAGAAGGGGTTGCTTCCGTAACCACGCTGGCTAATCCCCGCTATCCTGAAAGTCCCGTCGGCCGGAAATATACAGGCGGCTGCCTCCCCAGACCACCCCTGGTCCGCACCTCACTAGCCGGGGGTCAACTCCACAAAACAGCACTCCAGTGGGGTTGATGGTTTCCGGGATAGAAGGGGTTAAAGTCCGAGGGCAGGACATGTGGCACATGGACAGGGTAACACATGAGGGGGAACAAAAGCACACACAATAATTACAATATATACTGGGAAATGCAGGCATCACAAACAATAACCCTGAGCCGTCACACTATACCACCGTCAATGTGTCAGGGACTGGGTCTATACAGAAGACTGTAATAACCCAGAGCGCCCAAAGATGGTGTTCAAGTGTTATTGTGCAGTAGGGGACAGGGCCTGGTGCAGGGCGACTGCACTCTCCCGGGTGGGCATCTAGGGTTGTGCAGCCGCATACCAGGGCCCTGACATAACAGCGGATGTTGTCCAGAACAAAGCAAAACTTAGAGATTTTCTTCAGGCACCCTGAAGCAGGCATGAGACATAGCACTAGAATCATGTGCAGCATGTTGCAGGCTAGGAGTATAGCCACAAAGGAGAGAGAACAAGGAACACAAGGGATGGAGTGAGAAGCTAGGATCCTCGGATGCTTCTCCTTTAAGCAAGGATAGGACATCTTAACTGGGACATGGAGAGAGGAGACAAAATCCTCAGATGATTCAGGAAAAAGAGGGCAAAGGTACAACAGACAAACATGAAAACAGGAACTAGCCTAGGACTATGTGATAACAATTGGAGATTCCATCACATCACACCATAGACTGCTTAGCCCACCACTACGCCAAAGTACTTCAATATTCTGTGGGTCCTAGGACTAAACCCTGCTTACGGATTAATAAACTGAATCTACGCACAAAACCAAGAAGGACATACTCTTAGACTGCTGACTGAGACAAACAGAACACAGGGGTGGGGCACACCTTATAAAGGAAACAGAGCTGAAGCAAAGACCAGAACTGGAATCAGAAGCAAAGAACAGAGCATATGGAACTCCAGGAATGGATTACAATAAAGGGGGGAACTCTAGTGAGACCGGTGAACTCCACAGCCTGAAACAATGTTCACCTCAGTATATAATGATAGAAGTTATGGTGTACCACCGTCAATATTTGCCTCAGTATATAATGATAGCAGTTATGCAGTACCACCATCAATGGCTGTCTCAGTATGTAATGATAACAGTTTTGCTGTACCACCGTCATTGTCTGCCTCAGTATATAGTGATAGGTGTTATGCCGTACCCCCGTCAGAGCAAATGCTCTGAAAAATACCCATCGTTTTATAATCTGACCTAAAATAGAGGTCGGATAATAACACTAAGATCCAGATCCCCTGCAGCATATGTGGGGGTATAAGTCATATCAGGGGATATAAGGCATATGTGGAGTGGGCAGAGTGGCATTTGTGGGAGTATGTGGCATATGTGGGGAGGGCAGAGTGTCATATGTGGGGAGGGCAGAGTGTCACATCTGGGAGGCAGTGTGGCAAGCCTGGACTCAAATGTGCATACCTGGGAGGGGGGCAGTTTGGGAAATAAAGACAAGAAATGCATTTTTCTCAAAGTTTTTTATTCTGCTGTTCGTTTTTAACATCCTGTTTGTTTATTAAATTATTTTAAATAAATTAAAAAATTACATTTATTTTAGATAGATTATGAAAATAATCGTTAGTTGCAGCTCAATAACAGTTATGTTGTACACCCCTCAATGTTTGCCTAATGATAGAAGCTATGCAGTTTTAAAGTGTGTGTGGGGGGGTGCCACATACAGGATTTGCCCCAGGTGCCAAATACTCTAGGTACGCCCCTGCGCCAAATTCTGGTATAGTTGCCCATTTGGCATGAACCACATGTTTGAGATCTCCCCAGAGTGGCTCGATGTTATTAAGGTCCAGGAGACTGTGGTGCTCACTCCAGAACCTTTACTTTGTCTGTAGATTGAATTTAGCCCTGTACTTAAGGCCACTGTCATGCTGGAAAGTGCAAGAGCTCCCCATGTGTAGTTTTCATGTGGAAGAATTGTCTGCTAGTATTTTCAGATAATAAGAAGCATTCATCTCGCCATCAATTTTTCCAGGATTCCCTGTGCAACAAAACATCAGTGAGCCACCACTATGCTTCACAGTGGGAATGGTATTCTTTGCGCTATAGGCCTTCTTGGTCCCTCTCCATACATAGTGCTTATGGTTGTGATAAAGCTCTACTCTCATCACTATTGTGAGCTGTGTCAAGGTGTTGTCTGGCACATTGTAACCAGGTTTTTATTGTGGCATTGGTGTAGTAAAGGCTTCTTTCTGAGAACTCGACCATGCAGCTCAATTTTGTATCGTCGGATTGTGCTCCTTGAAACAACCACACTGTCTTCTTCCAAAGCAGCCTTTCCTGATGTTACCTGTAAGTTTTTCTTTGTATACCGAACAATTCTTCTGGCAGTTGTGGCTGAAATCTTTCTTGGTCTACCTGACCTTGGCTTGGTATCAACAGATCCCCTAATTTTCCAATTAGCGGACACAACGTGTCATTGGAGCACAGAAGTGATGGGAGTGATGGGGATTTTTTGTTTTAACTTTATTTAACACAGAGGATGCTAAATAAAGTTAAAAAACCTTTATTTAACACCCCTAAGGCCAGCCCTGTCTGTATTCCATATTCCAGCTGCAATAGTCATTTACAACACAAACAACTTCTCTGTATATATGATCCATAAAAAAAAAAGATGCAACACAAACACATTCTACATACCAGGGCCATCAATCATGACACAAAGACATTTTGGAACCCAAGCCACAGATAACCATGGATATAACAATGTCAAGTAGCCGTTCACAATATTAACTAAATGTTGTTCCCATGATGTGGACTACATGTACATCCCGAGTGTCCCTCTTTCCTCCTCTGATACTCCTCTTTATTAGGAGCTCAGAATGTTTGCTGATCACAGGATTCTACAGCCCTAAAATGGATAATGAATAAATAGCAGAAAATGTGTTTATATGTTAAACTATGAAAAAACAATATTCATAGGTCATAGAATGACAAATCTCAGTTAAGACCCGCCTCATAGCCTTTGGTCATTTGCAACATTGGCAGGTTTGATGTCATATGACATGGAGACAAATAAACCAATAAAACAAATTATGTGTTTTATGCAAATTTTATTATTTCTGAATATGTTCTTCTAAAGACTGCAAAGCATAATCATATATCTTTAATTCCAACACATTTCTTCCCAGCTCCCAAATAGCTTGCCCAGTAGGACTCAGGCAACTGTGACCGCAATGGTTATGATTGTAGTCATACTGGGCTACGTGACCACATCTGTGGGTGAAACGAGAATAAACTGGTCGTTACTGAGCATCACACAAACCGTCCGTGTGGGGAACTAATTTCCATAAGTAATAAAAATAGTCTAGAACCAGTGTACTAGAGAGTGAGAAGGTAACCCGATGTTAGCTAAAACCCTCCCATCATCAGCAATAACTTTTTATTTATATATTCATTTTTCTATTCACATTCCATAACGTCCAACATTGCAAATGGGCAAAGAAGGGCACTTTTGTTTTAAGGTGGTGGTGATGGTGTTTTACAAGACATTACTATACTGATGTAGGGCACTGCAGTCCACTCTTCTCCACTAAATGTTTTGAGTTTCTTAAAAAAAAAAAAAAAAAGGGACATCAGGGGACAAAGGAGAGACAGAAGGCTTTGGGTCCCTCACAAAGAGTCATAGTCCTGTGTGTGTTCTAATTAAAGAACAAAGACATTATATCCTACCCAATAGACTCAATGAATGACAGGGGTCTGTGATGCAGAAGCTTATCCCCAGCTCACTAAAGTGGGGCAGTTGGTTAAAACACACGAGAGAAGGGAGACAAATACAAAGGTGTGTAGGAGAGGGAAAGAGGCGTAGAGGAAGAGCTGGTAGAAGACATTGACGTGACTGAGGTATAGATGGGTGAAAGAACAAACTGGTATAGACCAGATAAGGAGGAGAACCTGAACTAATCTAGGGTGCTACAGGAGGAACTGGGTTAGAGGTGGGACACTAGACTCATGTGAGGGACGCTGCAGGCTGGGAGTGTGGAAGCTAAGCAGAGTAATAGCTGAAACATAGCGAGTAAGGGATAGGGAGACCAGGCAAGAAGCATAACAGACAAAATATACATGATACAGGGCACTACATGGAACAAGAAAAGGAATACTCAAGATCATACATGAACAGGACAGGACACCGCTCTGCCGGGGATACACGACAGGACAGGACGGGTGAGGATACCCCACAGGTTACATCACAGACTGACACACATAAATACAGGAACTAGCCTAGGACTATTCAATAACTATTGGAGATTCCGTCACATCTTATGGCCATAGAATGCTTAGCCCACCACTATGCCAAAGTACTCCAATGACGGTGGGTCCTAACGCTAAACCCAACATACAGAGGTACTAAACAAACCAAACATGAAATCCAAACACATATCAGAGAGACATACCTATAGACTGCAGACTGAGACAAACAGAATGCATGGGTGGGGCACACCTTATAAAGGAAACAGAGCTGAAGCAAAGAGCAGAACTAGAAGCAAGGAATGGCAGATCAGAGCAGAGCAGAGCATAAGGAAATCCAGGAACGGATTGAAGCAAAACAGAGAAACTATAGCAAGATTGAGATATGCAGCTCCACAGCCTTGGTAGAACGTGACGATTAGAGGGAAAGCGGGCACATGTTGTATTCCTCTGCAATATTTCCAACAGAAGTTGTGAGATATGTAACCTACAAAGTATGAAGTTTGGTATCCAAAAAGTTATTGTATGGTTTATAATGTTTTTGCACCTTTTATACTTATAAGAACATACCTTAAATTGATGGCAAACATGCCCGTCCACAGTTATACGAACAACATTTCTCATCACCCGGACATGACTTATCATTGTCACACACTCGGTGACTTCCACGGATGCAGTATTTATTGGGTGGAGGACAAGATCTTGGTTTTTCTTTCCAAAAAGAGAGGTAGACTTTAGTATATTATATATTTCTCCATTAACCCTGTTGATATCCCCACATATAGCTACGTTTAAACAAAGATATTATTCCCATATACTACATTTTATCCTTTGCTTACCGGGCAGGGCAGGTACACACTCGTCTCGGCAGTGCCACGGGCAGCATTTCTCGCCCGCGGGACAGTTATTGCAGGGAACAAAACAAATGGGGATGTTGGGCTTAGCAGCTGGACAAAAGCCGTCGGCGACTGTAATAGAAATGTTTCATTACACCTCAGCTCACCCAAAATGTACTAAAAATCACAAAGTCTGTTATCCTCTCAGCAGGAGGGAGACAGAAAAGAACACAAGTGGAGGAGATTCTAAAAGGTGGCGCCTATGAGAACATAATTGCAACATATTTTTGAGCAGTGAATGTCTAGTTTCCATGTTTGAGGATTTGCTTATAGACAAGTCATTAAATCACAAACCATGTATTCATCACCTCCATTGAAACCAGTTAAAGGGACACCCCTTTACAATGTTGAGTGGTAAGCCTTGAAATGCAGTCTGCAGAATCCACCTTTATGCATGTGTCCTTCTCAATGTGGTCAAAAACCTCTTTCTGGTCTTGCTAGCTACCTTGCTTAATGAGATCCATGGTTCTTGACTATTTGACTACATTGCGTGGTTAGGGTATACACACACTTACCTCCTTGTGGTGGCACACACGTTAAACCACATCCCATAAAACAGCATTTCAGTCCGGGAGCGCACTCACTGTCAGCGGTACAGTGGTCATTACATTGTCCGGTTCTCCACATTCTTGGACAAATTCCGGGTCTGTCTGGACAACAATATCAAGATTAAACTTGCTGCATTTTGGCATACGTGGGAAATGTTTGTGAAGAATGGATTTTTAGAGGTGGGGTAAGGTTGGTAATAAATTGATTTTTTGAGTATCTTGAGTATCTTGGCTGTCTTTGTTGGTATCAGACCTTTTGACTTTTTTATAAAGGTTTATGGGCTGGATGTTAGTAAGTTAGCAAAGTACGACAATGACAGAGGGACATGATGTTCGGCTCATGGTTGACCACTTAAATCCGAAGAGTAAGGAATACCTAAAGAACTATAGAAACGGCATGAATACATGAATAGCAAAATCAGAGACATCTTAGTAAGTTACATGAGATACTGGGGAGTTAATTATGGTTACCTGCAGCAGGGGTCTTGCAAACACGTCCTTTGCTGTATGGGCAGCACTTCTTATTACCAAGACAGTCGCTGTCTGTGTCACACCATTTATCATAATCAGCCAGGGAACTTGCTACATATCCTGGATGAGGACAAACACCTGGCTTCCCTGCACATTTAGAAAAAGAGATCATATTGTTAAGGGCAGTCTCTGTTCACTATTTCTACCCTTCCTCTCTATTCTCTGTATAGCTGACATTCTGAAATTCACTTATTCCTTCTGTAGTTCTGTTGATCTTCTTTTCTCACATGGACTTTCCCCAAACCCCTTGCTACATTTCTCTTTATTTGTGTATGAATCTTTTAAGACAAAGTATCACCTGACTCCTTACATTGAGTTCTCATTTATCCAGATGATGTCCTTTTTTTCAGTTTGTTTTCCCTTCTCACCTACTCTCTGTCATATTTGATCTATCTTTCCATACCCCACACTGGACGTATGTTGGTCTTCTTGCAGCTGCAGGTACTTCGTGTAATGTCCTTGATAGCATTGTTTTCCCACAACTGATTGTCAGAGCAAATGCATCGAAAAGTAGAAAGTGTCCAAGATCAAAATAACCCAGCTGGGGAAAAAAAACTAGGTCACCTTGCCCCTTTTTTCACTTATTTCTTACATTTTACTCTACAAAGCCATTGTCCAATAGAATAATGTCCTTTATCCCATTAGCCATTGCAGTGTGTGATATTTAAACAATCTTTACAGACCCTATTTAAATTAATTTTGTTCCTTGATTACACTTCTTGGAGTGTGAAGCCTGAATATTTATTTATCTACAAGTCCTAAACTAGATCCGAGGTTTGAGCCCCAGACGAGCTGCTAGTTACAACTCTGACAGCAGTATTTGTCAGAATGCTCCCCTTGCCAATAAGTGTTAACACAGAAAGTTGTTCTACTAGAATAGCGGGGTGGGAACCTAGCTGGCTTGAATCTTTGATGATGTAACAGTGTGTAAACGTTGTTTCCACAAAAAAAAAGAAGATTCGAAAAATGCCAAATGGTTTCTGTACCTCAAACTAAGTGACCTTGCTTTCCATTGCATCTGTCCCTAGTTCCCCATCAAGGCAACCAAAAAGCCCTGTTTCTGCCGCTAGAATCATATTGCCTTTTCGTCATACACAATATTCATATAAATTTTATCCAGTGGTCATTTACCTTGAGCCTGTATCTCCGCACACAGGGAGAACAGCAGTAGGAAGGCCATGCAGTTTGTTGTCTTCATGTTGATACTCGGATCTGCTTCTGACTTGCGACAGGGCTCTATTTATCCAAGCAAGGTTGGGAGGGCAGAATGGGATCTCCACCTAGCTAAATAATATCCAGGATTGGTACACGGGGACGTTCAGGAGATCTGGCACCTCAAGGAGTGCCACACCAAATGGAGAGGTGTGTCAGGAGCTTGTTGTTAATAGCACTTCTGTTTATTCTATTCTTTAGTGAAGAGGGCTGGGGTTTAATAATATTTTACGTATATTCAAATATACTGTATATTCTTCACAAACTTACACATTTTGTATAGGTTTATGTAGCTAGATTTAATGAACTAAAATTCAGACTAATGAAAATAAAAGAATGCATGAATGAATGCTAAAATACAACCACCAAACCTCATGTACATGTTTAGTGAACGTAACACAGAATTTCCACATAGCAAATGCTATCTTCATTTTCAAATGACTGCTTGTCCAATGCAAACCTATGGACAGGCAATTGAGCTCAAAGTAATTAATCAACTAGGTTCAGCTAAGCTAAACTAGCCATAAAAATGTGTCCAGATCCCCTTGATATGGGCTAGAACTGAAATACCATTTTGTACATAAACTGCACTGTTCTGTATTGATTAGAGACTTAGATGTGAGAAACTATTTCTTCACAAACAGGGTGCTGGATCTTTTTACAGCAGAAATGGTAGAGATGAATACAGTAACAGATGTTACCCCTACATGGCCTAGACATCACCAGGCTTTCCTAAACATGAGATGAGACCAAAGACCAAGTCGGGTTTGCATCTTAAAACATATCTCTGTGATATATATATGGAGTCTTCCAGGGCTGCTCCAAACTGCTACTTTCTACCTGAAAACGCTTAAGCCATTTCTAGATAGAATCCCCCTATTTGAATTTGCCCCATTGTCCAGCATATATGAATTTGTTATTTGTTACTTATATGAATTTGTCATTGCAGATGGATATGCATCATAAATCACAATGTTTAAAATTACATAGGGGACGGTGCATGAGTGCCATCCTGTGCCAGCCTGTTTTATCTGACCTTTTTTCCTGTTTGGGGAGCTACTAATACGGTACTTGTTAAAGTGTCAAATACTTGTCAAAATTTGTCAAAGGGGATTATAATCCTGGTTTAGCGCTTCCTTCTTCCTTTTTTTTTTAACCCCTTCTTTACCTGGGAAAAGAGGAGGTTCTTTTCTCATCCGTCTGTTTTTTACTGTATGGAATGGCATGGTGGTTTGGAGTTTTTCCATTTGTTCTTGGTGAAATCCAGCATTCACACAATATTTAGATGTATTATGCATGGACACACCTGTTTGGTTGGCACCCTCTCAGCTATTATTATAATTATAGTTTGGTAGCATGTTAATTCTGCAATCTTGTTTTATCTCCACCACAAACCTAGAGAAACCTGCGTGACCCTTGCATTAGCCATAATCCTTAATGGGGTTGTCTCTGCTCCACCAGACACACTTTCCACCACAGCCATGGAGCGCTAAACAGGTGAGGGCTAGCACCTTCTGGCCCAGGAGACAAGTGAAGCCTGTCCACTTGCCCCACATCCTCTGACACACTAGTGCACACACTTTCACACTAATTTTCACTTTTACACTCTCACTCTAATACACACACTAAAACATACTAACGCTATCACACTTTACGCTACGTCGCTTGTAACTTCGCCTTACACCTAATTTTATCATCCTTCACTCTATCATACCTCACACTCTTACCCAGAACCTTTATTTATAGCCACTGCACTTCAACCTCTGGACTGGTCTTGTTTAAGAAATTTTGGACCATTCCTTGGGGCTATTGTACTTTGAGGCCATCATCCCCAAACTACATGCATATTTGCATTTGGTTGTTGAATTTGGTTAAATTGAACATTTTTGCATACTCCCCAACATTTCAGGAATCAAAAAGTGACATCTTTGTTGGTGGTGTGGAGAGCAGCAGGGAGCAGGCACAGTCCAGTGGAAAATGGGGCAGTTGTTGGGTATGTTATTTCTGCCTCCCAGTGAATTGGGATGGAGTGTAGGGAGGTCCTGTTCCCAACCTATAAATTGATAATATAGACTACGTACACACTTCACATGTGGTGACCAGCACGTATGAAACGGAGCAGCTCGGTGACCCAGGAGGGACAGCCAAGGAAGGGGAGCACGGAAAACTGGAGCAAGAGCAAAGTCAATCCATGATCCAGATACAAAACACCACAGCAACATACAACACAGCAAAGGCTGAAGCCTGATGGATGTGAGGTGTATAAACTCAAACAAGGGTTTAATTAGCCCCTTACTGCTGGGGCACTTTTATATGCAACATTTAAATTGTATACATAGCTAAGGTGGTCATCCTACCAGTCACACTGTCAGTACTATCTAGAAGGATATTACGGTTACTTGCTATGCCATACAAAACTAAGGCTCTAGTCATGAGTCTAAGGACCAGACATGTCACGCCATCCCTCTCTTAAATGATTGATGGGGATCTGGCTTTCAATGACTTCATTTTAAACCTACATTAGCTTCAAATGAGTGAAAAGGCTAAACAGAGTAGTAATTAAAAAATCATTATGCTCATCCATTATTTCCCTCCAGTTTCAGTAAGAGAACATAATTGTTTGCTTGGATCGCCTGCCTGTTGCCTGCTTACCGGGTATCACAGCAGCTTCTACCTGGTCAGACAGAACTCTTACTTTGTAGCTCCATGAATTTGTATGTTATTAAAGGAACAATAGCACTCAACATGAATTAATAGGATGCTGGCAAAAAGGATGTCCAAACGCCAAAGAATAATAAATCCAATAATTATTTGAATATTCTAATATTCAATATGCTAATAAATAGAATACGTGAAGAGGTATGACACGGAGATTATTAACTGAATGACAAAATAAAGCATGCTTCTGTGTTCAATTTATTATCATTTGCTGAAGACTATAAAGCATAATCATACATATTTAATTCCGGAACATTTGCTCCCAAATAAACTGCTCACTATTGCTCAGACAATTGTGACTATGATGTTTTCTTTGTGTCCATACTGGATGAAAATAACGCACCTGTGGGTGGAAAAAGAAGACAACTGATGGTCACGGAGTAACACAAACAGTTAGTGTAGTTACAATTATTGGATAATATTGGCATTGTGTCCAGTAACCACATTCACATTTTATATTTTAGGTAACCTAATGTTGACTGAACCCTTCCCATCATTATATTAATAACTATTATTAACTAAAATTAACAATTATTTTTTTAGTAATTATGGTGTTCGTATTGTAATATCCAAGATATCCGGTTAGATTTCAACAGAAGTCTTTCTAGCACTATTGTGGGCTTTATCTCCAGTTTAACCAAAGGGTATAAAGGAGATGTGACAGGGCCAGGCTAGCTGGCTCATGTGTCATATGAAGTTTAGCCGGGTCATGGAGCGCTTTTGTGTCCGGTTCCGTATACCATGACCCGGTAATATTTTATAAGACGTTTTATTGTGTATTCGGCCCAGAGACTGATGTGGCTTCAGCTCCAGCCTTCAAAGAGACGATCCTATAATCTGGCTGGGGCTCTTAATCAGCCAACACAGCCCTGTCTGCCCAGACGGCACCCGCACTACAGGGGGGATAACACAGGTGGGGGAACCCATTGTATTCTGTAATCCCCTTACCTGATACATCCCCTGTATACTGATGGAATTTGTGATGGGATGTGGCTGATGGGATTGGGGGTTGGGTTCGGTACACATTGCATTGAGATTGTATATAAATTCTGTGTGTTTGTAATAAAGAGAGCTCTTCTTGGTTTACTACGAATGGTGGTCTGGATGATCCGTGGATAGCTGAGTGCTATCCGTATGAGGGACTGACTGGTGATTCCTCAGCCCTCAAACAGGGGTACCCAGCCTTGGGTACGGTGACCCTGTAACAGGAGACTTGTGAAGGGAGAACAGAATATATGGGAGACTACTAAAAAATGATAAGGGAAGTTGGGAAAAAGGTAGAGGAGGACAAGATGATGGAGAGATATGAAACAGAGCTGGGGAACAACATGACTAAGGTGAGAACGGTGAATTAAGGAATTAGAGTAGACAGAGTAAAGAGAATCCAACACACTGTGGGTAAGAAATAAGGTATGTATACGAAAATATGAAAAGAGAGAAAAGTTTTAATCAGGTGTGTCCAACTTGCACCCCTTCAGCTGCTACAGGACTACATCTCCCATAATCCTCTGCAAGGTCCTGAGCTGAAAGAGCATTATGGAAGATGTAGTCCTGCAGCAGCTGGAGGGCCGCAGGTTGGACACCCCTGGTCTAAATGAAGGGAAGTGGTAAAATGGAGCTAGGGCTAGTAGATATAATGGATGGCGAAGACATGTAAATATAAGAAGGGTAATGTAATGAGGCAAAAATAATCTGGAATGGATGAGAGGGAAAGCAGGCTGTGATTCTACTGTCATATTGGACCAAAATATTTGAAACAGAGGTTGTGGTATATGTCTGGAAATGAATGTCCCAATATTGGTTCTTTTTTTTTAGAAATGTGGTTTAAGGAAGCCCATATACATGATGACGTACCTTAAACTGGTGGCACACATGCCTGCCCACATTTATATTGACAACACTTCTGTTCACCAGGACACGTCTTATCTCCATCACATATGTCATGACTTTCACGGATGCACACGGAAGGTGGTGCAGGACAGCTTCTGGGTTATTCTTTAGAAAAAAAAAGAGGTAGACAGTAGTATAAAATTCCTCTATTACAACTGCCGATACACACATATGGCTGTGTTTACTACACATTTTATATCCAGCCTGCATTATTGTTCACCTTCATACTAACCATATTAAAGCTGTCACTCACCCGGCACGGTGGGGACACACATGTCTCGGCATTCTCGTGGACAGCATTTCTGACCCGCTGGACAGTTCTCACAGGGAGCAATACAGATGGGGATACCGGGCATAGCAGCTGGACAAAAGCCATCAGGGACTGTAATACACAACACAACCAATAGAGAATCTAAATGATGCACATAGATCAAGGAAAGTCAGAATAGAGGGAATCTACACCAACCACCCGCTCTGTGGCCACAATCTTCATTACATTAAATGGCACTGCTCTCATTTAAGACATGGAGTGCTAGGATATGATATAAAATCCTGGCGCTTCATGTCTTAAAGGAACGCAGCCTCTTTAGTGTAAACGGGGAGAAATCACCACTGTAACTGGCCCATTGACCATCAGTAACCCAGGCAAGCATTTTTCACTAATTATATCTATTATTTTTGGAACTGATCGAAGACATAAGTCAGATATATTTTTTAGATCCCATCTCTTTTGAACTGACTCCGTCCTTTAGGAGAAATTACACCCTGTGTAAAAAAACAATGCTTCGTCACATGTATAAATATTGGTTAATAATATATACTCTACTATGCGAGATAGGGGAACAGTCTGTCAAAGATATTACTTTGTATTGTTCCACAATACATGGTATTTTCAATTGTCAAATAAGATCGAAGTGAACCTCCAGGTAGGCTGTTAGGTTCAATTAAGCTAACCTAGCTGTAAAAATGTGTCCAGATCCCCTTGATACAAACGTAAATTCTTACAAAGCGAAGACAACCTGTATAGATAGTTTTAAAACACTTCACGTTGTCATGACATATACATTTAAATTTATGAACACACAGATGTGATTAGTCATCACATTTGACATAAATATGTTATAACAATAATTATTAACTGCAACAAAGGTCCTCTGGATAGGCAACAAAAAGGGAGAATTAAAGTAAAGAAAACAAGAGCTTAATAAAAGAGCTTAATAAAAAAAAACCAAAAAAACAAATCCACAATTTAAAACCGTATCAGCATTTCAGATGCCTTTGTAATCTTGTTTAGCCTCCATATGGCTAGCTCAGAGTCTGTCTTTCTTTAATGCAGAAGGCCTTCTTGTAATTTGTATAATTGCTTGTACATGTTTCATAAAACAATTAAGAGACTGTAAGAGAGTGTAATGTAAGTATGTTTATCCTAAGACTTTGGTGAGTCTGGGTTTTAACCTGAATGGGATAGGTATTTCACTCTATACTGACTCGTGAACATAAAAGGACCAAGTAAAAACTTTTCTAGTAGGTAGAACAAAAATCATTAAACCTTCCGAATGTTTGCCCCTATACAGTGTGGAGACTGAACAGTACTAACTAGTTTATTCCAGGGTAGATGATTTGTAGCAACTATTATTCTTGGGTATTTTTGTAGGCTTGGCCCAGGCCAGTGCCTGCCTCAGATGAGGTTCTACTTGACAAGCGCATAGTTGAGTTTGTGCCCAGGATGACCGTACCCCATACCCAATAATGACACACACACTTTATTGGGTGCAAATATAATTTCCACAGCTTTATTAAATTATACAATATTTAAAGGTCATTGTCAAAACAGGCCACCACGGTTAAACAACCAGGATTTACAAAAGCAGTTAAGTGACCGTTTACAAAATGGTTGCCACTTATATACCTTGATAGTAACCCCACCCATAACAAATTTGAACCAATTAAATTAAATCACTCCTTATGCACACCACCTAGCTCTGTCAAGGCCCACTCCACCAAAGCAGCGCTGTTCCATGGGCTTCAATCTAAGCAGATATGACTTTATTGGTCTAAGGTGCCCCATCAGAGCATCGGAAAGGTAAATTGACTTTACTATAAGATGCCTTTTACTTAAACATGTGATTATGTATAATTATTAGACTTGTGTATTCGTCTTCGGGCGAACATGAAAACGAACACGAAGAGTGCGTTTTCGTGTTCGTTCCGAAGACGCGCTGAAGAGAAGACTGCGGCGGTAAAACGTAGGCGAAGATGAAGACACACACCACGAAGATCTTCGTGATCGTCTTCATCTTTGTCTACCACCCCCCCCCTTCTAACTTACCTTGTCATCGCGGCATCGCGGCAGTTCCCGGAAGTGGAAATCCGCAGGTTCGCTGTCACGGGTTACAGGGCAGTGCGAATGAGCCTATTGGTCGCCTACAGGGACCTCCAGAGGAAGACCCTGCAGGTGACCAATATGCTCACTCGCACGGTCTTTGTAAATTAACACCTGACAGCGAACCTTTGGATTTCCAGTGGCATCTGCAGGGTAAGTTGCAGCATTGGGGTTTTAAAACCCCAATGCTGCAACTTACCCGGCACATCCCACTGGTCTTCCTCCCTGTTCAATTAGTTCAATGTCCGTACGAGCAGACTTTATTGGTCGCAGATGCCACTGGTCTTTAACTAATTGAACAGGGAGGGAGACCAGTGGCATCTGCAGGGTAGGTTGCAGCATTGGGGTTTTAAAACCCCAATGCTGCAACTTACCCTGCAGATGCCACTGGTCTCCCTCCCTGTTCAATTAGTTAAATGTCCGTACGAGCGACTTTATTGGAAGACAGGAACAGGCGAATATTCGCGGAATACGAAGATTTCCCCCCCCCCGAAGATTAGCACGAAGACGAACACGAAGAGCCCCCTGGTCCCCAAGTCTAATAATTATACTTTTTATCACTAGTATTTAGATGGGGCCCTTCTAAATAGTTTTGTGTATGACCTGAAGAGTTGACACTGTGCAGTCACTTCTCTCAATGGGGCTCTTACTCAGATCCATCTCTACCTACCTTGGAGCAGGAGGGGGAGATCCCCAGGGGAGTGTAAGAGTGAGGAATTCAGTCCACTCTAATAACAATGCAAGGTAGTAATGTGGGGTTACACCTACATATGATAATGGGAGCCCCAGGGCTCCATACAGCTATACTGGTTTACCCTTTGATGACAGCTCTGCTTTGCAGCCATGGCCAGGCCAACCCCACGCACAGCGACCTCTTTCTCTGCTTCTGACAGACTCAGGCACCTGTTTATTACATCAACCTGTGAACAAGTATCAGTTTCCTTTTCGCAGTGCAGTATCGGTTTTATTCAGGGATTCAGATCTTGACTTTGGACTACCTTTTACCCTTCTTTTTGGCCTGGAAGCTATTGGGTGAAAGATCTAATTATGCTAGCACTGACACAAACTCCTTTCTGCATTCCTTTCATGTGTCCAAAATGTCCCTGTCCTTTTTTTCCCTTTCTCAATGTCCCTCTTTACCAGGAGTCGAGAGTATCAGTGTATCATACACAAAAGTCACAATGATGTGTATACAAGCACCAAATCATTTGAAACATATGCACTTACCTCCTGGTGGTGGCACGCATGTAAGTCCACATCCCATAAGACAGCATTTCAGTCCAGGAGCTCACTCACTGTCAGACGTACAGTTGTCATTACAACGTCTCTCATGTCTTAGTTGGGGTGGACAAGTTCCGGGTCTCTGTACAACAATATGAAGAGTAAACATGCTTGGAAATATTTGTGAAGAATATGGGGGGGGGGGGCTATATAGACATTGGTAATGAATCCATGCCTTTACTTAGCAAAAAGCCTTTGACTATGGGTAGCCAATAATGAAAAAGTTGTGCTGTTATTTAAGTGTCTGTTCAAAAGACTGGGTTTCCACTTTCTGGCCTATGGGGACCATGAAATGAAGATCTCCTTGGAAGAGAAGCAAGAGGTGGCGTGTTGGAGACATTGTATATAATGTGACTTCCTTATGACTTTGTAACACGTCAGTTAGACAATGCAAATCTAAATCACAAAGTAATGTACTTAGATATCAGGCCTGCCGATATGGGAGGGTGTGAGCGAGCAAGGTATTTTGGTTCTTGTGTGTGTCCAATCAAGTGCACAAGCATACAAGACCAGCTTGACACTGCCATGTTCTGGCCTGGCATTAGCTCATCGAATGTCATGCCTGGACTGACTTGTATATGGAAGAAGGTAAATACCCAAGGAAGGGCTTGCAAATGAGCAGGGGAAATTATTAATTTTGATTAAATAATACAATATAATTTGTAGCATCAATCACACTACCTTGTATGTTTGCAAATCCACACAGCCAGCATGTCTGGAGTAACACATTTGTCAGTATAAAGAACACTGATGGTGGCATTTGGCTCATGGACCACCAGATTAACAACAGTACAGATTTAGTGAATAACTGAGTTCTATAGCATAGATATAGAAGGTATAGAAGTTGTGACAGAAGTTGTACAGGTGGGCATTGGTGGGTTAAGGGAAGGTTACCTGCAGCAGGGGTCTTGCAAACAGTTCCTTTGCTGTGTGGGCAACACTTCTTATCATCAGGACACCCGCTGTCTGTGTCACACCATTTATCGGTGTCAGCGATGGTACTTTCTACATATCGTTCCGGAGGACAAACACCTGGCTTCACTGCACATAAAAAAAGGTTTGGTATAGAACAGCCTTTATTTGATCTAAAATGTGGTCTCCTTCCTGTCTACTCTCTACGTAGCCTATTTCTGTGATTCTCTCACCCCTTCCATTTTCTCCTTGTCTTTTTACTCCCCTTTCTCCTCATCCAATTACCCACCACAAGCGAGCTGTGAAGAAAATGATGTGCACACTTTCTCCATTTCAAATGAATGCATACAAAAATACATCAACCTAATGACATCATTGTCATTTCCAATTCTCTCCTTTCTCTTAAGTATCACTGTTGTGAAATCAGAAGGAGATGGCTGAACTTGTAACAACACTATTATGCTATATATGTCAGCATGGAGTCAGCAATGCTTTATCAGGCAGTCGGATCTTCTGTGGATCAGGAAGGAATCCTCCATGCAGATGCAAAAAAGCTCAGGATGTCATAGTACAAACAGCTACTTTCAGACCCCTTTGGTGTACTGAGGTATGACACAAATTCATGATGTGTTACATCACATCAATTTAAAACAAATATGTGTCCACACATATCATGAATACCATTAACATAGATAAAGCACAGCGCCAACTTCCTTGTTTCCAACACAAAGAGCAGATGTGTAATACCCAAGCATTTGTTAACACTATGGAATTCCAGTTATTCTAGTTCTTCTTTTAAATCCCTCAGGTATCCTAGTCCTCCAAAACACAAGGAGCTTGGAAGCCTCTATTCACAAAAGCACAAGGAATTTTTTGATGCAACACACAGTAGACTAACAGTCATCTATACAATCTGTAATTATGGGCTCTCATCCTAAACCTGTGTCTATATCCCAAACCAAATAGTTGTGACTCTTCCACCTACATTTTACATTTAATTTCCCAACAAGAGAACCAAGGACATGTGTATCTAACAGTGGGCCCCTTTCCCAATACACACAGTGTTACGCCGGATCAGGCACCACAGGTGATGGACCCACGATGCAGAGATGGCGAGAATATCCGATAGACAAGCCGGGATCGAGACAGGCAGCACAGGAGCGTGGTCAATGCAATAGCCGGGGTCGGGGCAGGCAGCACAGGATCAAGGTCAAATAACAAAGCCGAGGTCTGGTACACGTGGAGATCAATCAATTCGCAAGAGCACCCAGAGAACATTAACATGGACTCGTTGAACGGGCAATGAAACAAGGAACAGGAAGGTTTAAATAGAGCCAATGGCGGGAGAGCAGGTAAGATGACGTCATCGCGACCGGCGCAATAGCGTCGTCGCGATGGCAACAACAAAACAAAACTTCCTGCCTGTGTTACCTCCGTGAAAGACGCGGAGGGGCCACACAGGCAGGGGAGGTAAAACAACCTCCGTGGACATGCAGCGGCGATCAACCTCTTGATCGCCGCCGGCATGCCCGCGGCGGTTAACTACGAGGTCCTCTCTGCCTGTGTTGCCGCCGCGAGCGACGCGGCAGTGCCACACAGGCAGAAGAGGTACTGGTCGGGTGCCGCGAGCATGTAGCGGCGGATCGTTTCTCCGATCGCCGCTGATATGCTGCGGCAGCCCGAACAGAACCGTCATTGACCGGGAGGCGTGCCTGCTCTATACGCACGCCCCCTCGTGTGCGTGTAGAGCGCACGTCAGTACACGAGGGGGACGTGCGCGAGGAACGCCGTGGGACCCCGGCCGGACAGGTAGGTGTAACACACAGTACCCATAGCTAGGAATATTTATGAACTATTTCACCTTGCTTGCCTCTCTTTCTTGTTTTGTCTCCTGATTTTTTTTTATCTAGTTGTCATTTACCTGTGGTCTGTGCTCTCCCCATCTCCACACATAGCGAGAACATCAACAGGAAGGTCGTACAGTATGCTGTCTTCATGTTTCTGCACTGAGCTGTTTCTGACTTGACTTTGTGTATCGAAGAATTGTTGGAGCGTACAAATGTCTCCTTCTCCTACTTATATACTATCCAGCCATTTGGCACAGTAACAAACATGTGGTCTCATCAAATGAAAAGGTGTGGCAAGTGGTTATTGTTTCTTCTACCACATGTAACTATTGGCCAATAGATTGACAATATTGACCCATGCATCTTTCCCAACACTTAGTTACTCATACTTTATCCTAATAAACTGTCCTGCCTTCAGTGACAGCACACTAGTTGTGCAGTCCATTTATTCTTTGAGGGTCATGGGCTATGTAAGATCTCAAGGCCAACTAAGAAAGTAGTGGTCCTAGGTAAAGAGTCCCAACAAAAATAAAAACCAAAAGAACCTACTCAATGCAGCATCATTGGTACTTGCATCGTGACATAATAACGACACTGTGATCAGCTGACCAAGCTGTGGTCAACGTCATTAAATTACAGAAAGCTCCACAGGGTGGAAAACAACTGTGGACAAGTAGAAATGCACTTCCCCTCCACCTAAATGTTTGTCAGCAGTTGTCGGTTCTTTCATGGGCACACATTGATTTGCCACAACTGTTTACTATATTCTGTAGAGCATCAACGTGGTCCATTTGCAAATGGTGATGTAGAAACAGAGTTTATAAAGGTTGTATCTGAGATTTAGCCCAGAATGGCAGGGAGAGGTGCTCTCCAGATGAACCACGTCTAACCTCTGTAGAGAACTACAGCTCAGAGGGATGGTGGAGTGTGGCTGAGCAGTGTGTTCTACCCTTTGACCTTCTAGAAGAAGTTTTCTACTGGCCAGTTATATCTCCAGGTCCAGCAGTAGATGTAGATGGCTCAGTGTTTGAAGCCTACCATGCAACCCACCAATTGCAGCATTTAAGTCCCAGCTCTGCCGTTTACGTTCCTGAGAATCTCAAAATTTGGACTGGATTTTTTGTCATGTTCAACCATAAAACAGTGACCTTCTTTTAAGAAAATTTAAATAGCCATATGAGAGTTGCAGCTGGTTTATTAAAACTGGTATCTGGATCAGGCAGATGAAACCATTTGAATGTGGTATATTGCACCTTTGTGATATTTAAATTGCTTAACAATATAACTCATTGTACAGCTATGTCTCAAAGTCACTATGGTGTTCGATCCATGTTGAAATACTTAAATATTTGAATTAAAATCAGCCAGGGAATATATAGCCAGGAAGTTGCAAAAACACAGTGGTCCACTTGGGAGGAATGGCTGTGTCCTTCTTTGTTGGGCGTTATAGCAATTTGAGGACATCTCCAATTGGCCAATTGGGACTGGTACCAACAGAGAAACCAGGTTACTTTTGGATTGATTCGTCACCCCTGTTTCCAGTAGGATTGCTTTGACAAGGAAGAAGGTAGAGACCATTATGCTTCTGTTAATAAGGTGCATGCCTAAGAAGGCAGGAAGGGCGTTGGGTCTTCTTCATTAAAACTGACAGAGTCTGCATGTAGCCTCTAAAGGTTTTGCAATCATAAACATATAATATGTCTCCCTAATGATACACCCCGCCAGATATACCTCCAACCACACTGCTGAAACAAAGTGCCCTTGTGTGGCCTTGTAGCATTGTGTCCCGGATTCAGATCTCTCTTCTTCTCACATTGGCCCAATCCACAACTACACATAACAACCCCAAGCCTTTGCCCCGCCACGTAAGTGTCTTTAGAGGCAAATTCAGGAGGGTAGGATAAGGTAGGCATAAACACAAGCAGACAAAAACAGGGATCAAGGTTGTCGGCACAGCTTGCGGTCAGACTGTAGAAGTAATCTAAGCACAGCCAGATGCCAATTTCCTGAACGCACCCAACAGATCCATCCCTCACATGGCATTAAATGCCAAACAATAGCAATTATGAATCACATAAAGAAAACTATTACCTTAACCAGCAAGCAGTCCAAATCCAGACAGGTAACCAGGTCACAGACAGCCGGGGAACAAACTGAACAATTTTCTAACCAGTAAGCAGCCATGTTTACTTCACAGACATCTACGGACTAGGAGTCCCCCAGATTATTAGGAAATAATGGGCATTTCTACTTACAGGGACTAATGTTAGAACTTGACCTCTGTCTGTAGTATTTCTGCGTTATATTTAGGAAGCCCTATAGGTTTAGAGTGCAAACTTTCTTTAACTTAACCATGTTAGCGTGTTTATTCAGGAGACTGAGAAGATGGAATGGCAGTGCTCATGCGGTTCCTGCATTTTAAAATATGTTGTAATCTATCACACCTAAACATCGCTGCCAGTTCCTGAAACAAAGGACTAGGTGTTACCATCCCTTGGGCTTAATTTAAAATCCTGTTCGGCTTCTAAGTATTCAGGTTACTGAATACATATTCCGGTACAGGGCAGCTATAGGTTACACCAGGAGGAGTCCCGGAAAGCCACCAGGTGAAATGATGAAACGGCACTGTAATACCAGAAGATAATACTAAAACTGACCATCATCAGTATAATCTCTGGGTTGCTGGTGAGATGTTGTTAGATCATATAGATATACTGTCTCATTGTATTAATCATGCCTTGTCCAGGGCTAACTTGGTCTTTCTTGCTGAAGAAATTCTAAATTAAGTTTAGAGTGCAGGAAATGTTCTTTGGCTTTGTTCGTGAAAACAAAATATTTTGGTCTTGTTTTAGATGACTCAGTTCCATTAATAGTTATCTGTAGTATGTGATGTCACCTAAACATTCTTAGTACATCTCCAACGTCCACCCTTCAGTAAACCCCTACGCCACGTCTTTGGACATTGGAAGTATTAGGATGTATGCTTTTGTGGGGATATTTGTGTTTTTCATCCATGTTATCAAAATAACGTAGGAAACTACGAGTTTTAATATTTAATATATTTAATGTAGAGACTAACATACACACCAGTATCCATAAACTCACCCAAATTGGTAATTCTCTGTCAAGACAGAAGACAAATGGAATCAGCTGTCGCTTTAATAAGAGGGCACTAGAAAAGCAACAATACAGAACATAACCAAGAGTACAAAACAAAGACAAAGGGAAAGGGGGGGGGGGTAAAGGAAGCAGATTGTACAGAATGGGTTTTATTTCTTGAATTATTTTTTCCAGGGGACTCATTTCAAAGTAATTGCCTCCGTCTTGTTAAAGGTTTTTGCATAAATTTGATTTATGTACATAATTCACTTTAGTGTTATTGTGCCAGAGGAAATCTATGTAGTAAACAGTGTGATTTGAATTGGCAGGAGGCTGATCTTGTATGCCGCTAATAATCGCGACTGTGACGCAAACTTTGAAAGGTGGACTTGTCAACATAACAACCAACAGAATGGAGTCTTCAACACCCGTCATATTTGATAGGTATTTAAAGGAAACATTAATGTTCTTTACACATAAGACTGGTCCTGTTACTCATACTACCCCAGATCCATACTTTCCTCCACAGTCCACTCTTCATTTACCATGGGCATATTTCCCTACTATTCTGTCCATGTTTTGATGTCTCAAGACCAAAAATTGCTGGCTAGAGAAATATCGTGGGTCCTACCTACAGTATATTTAAGAAGTGGGTTGTCTAAGAGGTAACGTTGGTTACCCAACCAAAGGGACTGTAAATCAAGAACACTGAGAGGAACAATTTACTGACCATCCATGGTCTTGAGCCTGAAATAGGACATTTTCCGTGTGAGCAGAGTAATAGTTTTATCAGATTCCAAGGCCCTGATGAAAAACAGGCAGTCATGTGAGATACAGCAAGATGGGCTTATTATTTCATACAAATCTGAAGCATGTTGCAATGTAAATTGGCAGAGGCAGATAGTCTGTGTATGTTCACATTGTTGGACACACCTTGTCCCCTGGCATCTGTGTTCTGCATGAAACCAGGCGTAGGCACCAACATTGCTCATGGTGGGCATTTACTGTGGTCTGTGGTGGACGATTTAATTATGTTCCATGAACCTTCATGAACCTTTCCACAGACACTAGTGTCCTTGTACGCACAGTTTGCCCATCCCCTGCATCAAACCAAGCTGTGGCCCATTTGAGTCATGGGCATGGCAGACTGCTAGATGGTCTACAGTCCCATATCTCTGAACAGAACAGGGCTAAAAAATACAGTGATGAGGGTCAGATACATTTTCCCCCATGGGAGGCTGGGTCATCTAGTTATCCTTAGATGACAATCCTATAGACAGCGTACACTTTATTTAGGGAAACATATATTTTTTCACATTTAGCGATTCATAGATACATCATTTAGAAAAAACATGCATCCCATCTCATCATGTAATAGTAAAAAAAGACCACACAAAAATCTAATCCCACATTATTTTCCATGAATTCCCAATAAAATAGTAAAAGTAACAGAAACAAAATAATTTTCTTAAAAGCTCACACCATCTTTTATGCAAAATAAGTGGTTGTCCATATATGTAGATTGCATAAACAGCCAATGTAGGTCAATGTATGGGACATATCACAGGGTAGGCATATATAAGAATGGGTTAAATTATGTACAAACTCTAGGTCCTCTATTTTATATATGGAGAATCAGTCAATGGGAGTGCGACTGGAGAGCGTATCAGTTTAGGGCTGTGGTCTCAAGCCCGCCGCAGCCCATCCTGTTAACCCCTTAAGGTCCTGTCCACGTTAAAAAGGCCTATCCCATTTTTCTTCAGGGCCCCTATGTTAAAGAAGTACAACATCCCCAGTCGCATCTTACACTTTAAAAACCACCCACTGGTAGGGATTGTATGGGACAGGTTCTGCCAGTGCTTTGCCAGTCAGCCAAGGTGCTATGACTTTTTAAAGTATATTTATTAGAAACTGTTCTAAGCAGGTGATTAGTAGTTCTTGACGTAAGCACATAGTTTTTATTCTCTGACCAGATTCCAGCCTCTGGTTGTTTTGTAGGAGGCTGGAAGATGATGATTAGTATGGTGCATGCAGGATGAGGGGTGTTATATCCTGCCATTGTTCTGGAACTTCCTAGTCAGTGTTTGTATCCTAGCACAGAAAGACATGGCCACTGCCGCTCTCTTGTGCTCCGAGTACCTGCGCTGCCCCGTGTGCCTGGACGTATTCCACGAACCTGTCACCATCCCCTGCGGGCACACTTTCTGCATGAGCTGCATCACCCAATGCTGGTCGCTGCAGGACGCATCTATCGCCTGCCCTCAATGCCGCAGCACCTTCAGTTCAGATTCCCAGCCACGACTCTGCAAGAACAGCATACTGTCCCAGATGGTAGATCATTTCTCCAATATGCAGAGACACAGTGAGAAGGCCACTGCAAAAATCCATCAAGCCGGACCACACACAGCGTGTGGCCATCAGAAACTTGAGGAAGAACCCACAACAGATAACAGAAGGGTCACCCCATCGGCCAGCCCTGGAGCGCCTGACTGCGCCAATCCCAGTGTGAGTAACCAGTAACCGGTACTGTTGACGTTGTTTGTTCCCTGTCGAGCAACTGCTAACACCCTCGTTTTGTCTGTCTTACACCACTTCTAAAAGTTCTATATTAAAATTGAACAGGTTATTGCAAAACAGATGAACATGATCAACAAGTATTGCGCAACAAACATATAAGCGTGTGTGTCTATTGTATTAAGTTATATAGATCAATTATATAGATGCATGTACATAAGAGACAAGTCATGTTCCCTGTGTACACACATACATGTATATATTGTTTACCAATGTAACTATCATATATTTTTCTTTCATTTACGTTCTGGAAACAGAATAGCATATAGAAGTTAAAACTATGCCGATTTAGTTTTTATTCACGGTATTTGGTTGGTAATTATGTGAACATTATATGTTCTATTTGTGACATCGATGCACCCGCAGGTCTCCTTGCTCAGAGAACGCGGAGCAGTGACACAATTATTCTCAGACATGGTACGGATTCTGCAGGCCTCTGGGTTTCGGCTCCTGCAGTTGATGGAGCAGTCAGACAGCGGGGAAAGAGCACAAAGTTATGGACTGGAAGAAGGACAAATCATGGATGCAATTCAGTCTGCCCAGGTAGTACCAGATGGGGAACGAGAACTATTCACATCCTTGGTGGGTATAATTTTTAACACAGTTGTGTTTTCACACCCTGACAAATTACGGCTGGATTTTACCCTTTAGACATTTTACGAGTCCACCCAGGGTCATAAAAAGGTACAATTATGGATATTTTGAGTGAGGTATAATGGGAAGAAAGATACAACACACCGACATCATTGGAGAGGATGACCATTAATGCAGGAAATACTGGTGAACAAACTCAAGCTGTCTACTGGTTGCAAAACAGCATAAAAAGTCTTGGATCTTGTTTTAGGAGCTGCATGTGTCGGATGAGGTGGAGCCAGTTTGGTCTGGGCTTTCAGCGGCTGTCTCCAAATTTAAAGAGAGTTTGCTGGACCTTTGTGCAGATCACATGGGAAGGATGGTGCAAAAAGGTAAGATTGGCCAGGGAAAATGATAGAGGAGGGGTACTAAGGCAATAATCATGAAGCGATATTAGTATGAGGTTTCTCGAGTCATCACTAGATGCTCTACTAGAGGTAATAATCAGTAGGGTTAGTGGTACACCCCAGTACATGTCTGTACTGTGGACAGAACTGCAGCTGAGATGGCATGTAGGTGAAGGAACTATAGTGAAGGGAAAAGCTTGAAGTGAGTATGGATTTGGTTTCAAATGGAAAGGACAGGTCAGTGTGATCTAAAGAAAATGGGTTGTATGGGATGTTAGGGAGAAGTCATTACTTTTCTGTTATGGACATTATGTATGGAGAAATGTAGAACCGATTCCAGGTAAAGCAAGTAAAGTGTGGGCATGAAAAAATAACATTTTCTCCTGACATCAGCAACTTTATTCCTCAGTATGGCGTACACGTACCGGCTGTCTACCTATGTCTTCAGAACTCAGTGGGAACCCTTTGTCTCCGCTTATGCCAAGGGTACGGGTCGAATTTCTTCAGTGTAAGAATGTTATTTGATAAACTTTGTTTCTGGTTTTTCCATTTATGTTAAACCTTCTATTGTACCTGGATGCCTTTTGCACTGACTGGCGATACATGCTTATACTTCCAGATTTACGGAACATTAGCTTGGACCCAGATACTGCTCATCATAATCTATACCTGATGCAGGGAGACCGTAGAGTTCTGTGCAAGCTGCAGCCTCAAGCCTATCCAGAACACCCTGGACGCTTTGATCACTACACCCAAGTGATGGGCCGGGAAGCTTTAGGCCAAGGTCGACATTACTGGGAGGTCCATCTGTCTGGCAACCGTGTGAGTTTAGGTGTCTCCTATCGTGGCATCTCCCGTAAAGGTCACCAGAGCCATTGCCTGGCTGGTCGCAACTCTCATTCCTGGTGCCTTGAGTGGAGTAGCACCCGATGCTGTGCTTGGCATGATGGTCAGAAAGTCCTGGTTGCTATAGGCCAGCAGGAGAGGCTTGGGATTTTCTTGGACTGGGATGCGGGGAGTTTGTCCTTTCATGAAGTGTCCGATGAAATGCCTCTGCTGCACCGTTTCCGTGCATCTTTTATCCAGCCAGTTTACCCTATCTTCTTCATCAGCTGGAACTCCATTGTGTCCATTGGAGATGGACAGACAACCCAACACTTCAACCGGAGCAAACATTTTCACAGACAGCTTTCTGCAAACTTCTGACCTCTACTTCAATGTTGATCTCATCTTAAACATATTAAGTTGTTAATAACATTTAAGCGCCATATGACAGTAGCCTCTCTAACTTGTTTTTTAGGTGCTTCATGTCTGTGTCCTGTCCTAATGATTCCAGGGTCATACTATAGGTTCAGATCTCCTAAGCTTAAGAAATGCTAAAGTTTAAACACAAATGAGAAATGAAACTTGAAACATTTTTTTCTAAATTAGATTATGGCATTAATATATGTCAAACTACCACAATGAGGTCAGAGCACCTGCATCCTTAGACCCATATGTAACAATGCTACCGAACAGGTACCCACTTTTTATTTAAATACCAAGTGCCATAAGAGCTGAAACATTTATATATTGCAACATAAGTTGTGGGGCTGCCTAAAAAGCAAGGTAATATATGGCTTGCGTACCATCAGTTGAACAAACCTGTCAATGAAGGGCTGAATTTATTTATTGCATACATGTATTATATAACATCTATTATAAAACATGAGATCCAACAATTGTTTGGTATTTTACACAACTGCAGGCAGCGTAGACCAAAAACATGGCAAAGCCGTTGCTGTATGTCCCGGTCCTAGCACAAAGGTAACCGCTCTTCCTGAAGCTGTGCAGGAATATCACATCTCAGGATATTTTTAAGTATATTTCATCTATGGCGCCGTCTCTGGGTCATTTCTCACATTTCATACACTGCCTGACCCTCTGCTTACGTAACTTGACAAACATGGCAGCTTCCTTGTCGGATCGACGGGACTCCAGAAGATCAAGGATTCGATCTGCTGCAAAGTATTGAGATGTGTGACAAAACAATATCTAGAATGTGGGTAGATACATGTGATAGTAGTCCTGTTATGCCGGACTAATATTTGTATGACGCTGAAACACATTGTTACTATTTTACTCGTCTTCTCAAACTAGCTTTTTATGTTTTTTTACAGAACCCTATGAGTGTTAATCATGTTGTCTATATCCCGCACTGTGAAAAAAATATATATACTAGCTTTTGTTGTCACACCTTTTAAAATGTATTGATTAAAACCAATAACGTGTGCTTTTGTCAGTGTCATTTTTTATATATTTAGACTAAAGATCTATCTCAGGGAAGCAACGTGATGTGATTGGTAAGCAACGCTTTATAACCGGGGAAAGGAACGTCTGGCACCTTCTGGTGGCTGAACACGAAGCCAACAGCTTGAATGATGAAGCTCACCCTTCATTTTCTCACCCTAGAAGAAATTTAGTGTCCGAAACTGCTCAAAGGCCCCATATATTTGCAGAACTCCTATGCTGACCCAAACTTGTTCACATTCATATACATATTGGAAGGTTACCAAAAATGTATATTCCTTCTGCTTTTGTTATGTGACAAACCATAGAGACCTTCTCAACCAAAGCTAGTCCAGTTACACAAATTTAATATGATGTGGGACATATAGCCATAAATAAAATAAAGTAAGCAGCAACGGCGCATCTTTCTTTTGTCGTTTAATCTGTAAATAATAGATATTTGTGAAGCAAAAAACTATTAGGCTTCTGGCTTTCAGTCTTGTAGAGTTTAAAGTTTATGACGTACCATGTTTCTACCCTTATAACTACGCAAACCCAGTATACCTCCAGGATTTAGACCTACCGCCAGGTTTTGGATGAGTAAGGGGCAGCCGCCGTTGGGCTATGTTGACCATGACGTCGCTGCCTTCCAGTTCTGTTCTCTGTAATCCAGGAAGATCTGCCAGAGCCAGGAATGCTTCTCCCTCCAAACTATTTGACAGGAAGGTGTCATAATCGAAGACGGCGAGTAGAAGGCAAGCTCCAGGCTCCTCACATTGTCCAGAGGTCACCAGACTGAGGACAACAAGTGAGTTTACATATAAAATGCTTTCCATATCACATATTACAGCAGATCAGGGCAAGGGACGTAGTTAAAGTGAGCAGCACGGGGACACAGTTCTAATGCGAAGATCGAATGCCTCACATTTAGCTAATTGGTGCCATAATAAGCCTTCCAAAATATGGCACAATACTTCTTATTGGACCATTGTTGCATTGCATTAAACCAATTTATTATATATATATATATATATATATATATATATATATGTCACGCTACCGGCAGGGAGATCCGCTGGGTCCCCCGGCCGGCAACAGCAACCGCCGCGAGGTAGGGGGAGACCCCCCGCTTCGGTCCGGCAGCCGCAGCTGCCGCGAAGAAGAGGGAGACCCCCCGCTTCTGAACGGCAGCAGCAGCCGCCGCGAGGTAGGGGAAGACCCCCTGCTTCCGCACGGCAGCCTCAGTCCCCGCGCAGAAGGGGGAGACCCCCCGCTTCTGCACAGCAGACGCGACCGCCGCGGAGAAGGGGGAGACCCCCCGCTTCTGCACAGCGGAGGCAGCCGCTGCAGATTGAGGGGGAACTTACCTCATCCACGTCGCGTTCCCAGCAGCTTCAGCCAGAGCACAGGTCCAGCTCTGGTGTCCGGACGCGTTCTTCTTCACGCCACCTAGTGGCGCCCGCGGAGACTACATCTAATTATATAGGAAGATTACGCAATCGCCAACCACAAGATGGCTGCGCAGGAAGTGACGTAACGGCACTTTGAAATTTTGGCGGGAAATCTCCAATTAGTGCCTAAACTTCCTGTGCCTACTTAAGAGACTTCAGTACACTGAGACCTTGCCTTCTGATGGTCGTCTATGCCCTGTGCTAGCACCCAGATAGCGTTTTCCTGCTTGATTCCTGTATTTGACCTCGGCTTGTTTGACTATCCTGATCTCTGGTATCCTGACCTCGGCTTGCTCCTCGTTTATCCTGCTCTCCGGTATCCTGACCTCGGCTTGCTCCTCGTTTATCCTGCTCTCCGGTATCCTGACCTCGGCTCTCTGGACCATCCCTGCGGTCCTACCTGACTACGGAGTCTCCTCTGTACGCTGTGTCGTGACAATATATATGCGTATTTTCAATTTATGTTATTACAGAACATTAAAAGTACATGATCCGATAAAACAATTCCTAAGATGGATATATGCATATTAAAAAACAATAAACTTAAACGTATATATATATATATATATAAATATATATATATATACCGTATTTGCTCGATTATAAGACGACCCCCCAAATCTGAATATTAATTTAGGAAAAAAAGAAAAAGCCTGAATATAAGACGACCCTATAGGAAAAAAGTTTTACCAGTAAATGTTAATTCATGTAAACTATTTTTTAATAAAATCTATGATTGAGAAAAATATTTAGGTTTTATTTCCTTCTATTTTCCAACCTGCCCCCCAGTTATGCACATCTGCCCCAGAAATGCCTTATACCCCCTATATGCCACTGTGCCCCATGATATGCCTTTTAACCCTCTAAATGCCACTGTGCCCCATGATATGCCTTTTAACCCTATATGCCACTGTGCCCCATGATATGCCTTTTGACCACCTATGTGCCACTCTGCCTCCAGAAATGCCTTATACCCCTATATGTCACTCTGGCATTTAGAGGGTTAAAAGGCATATTATGGGGAAGAGTGGCATAAGAGTGGCATAAGGCATTCAGGAGGCAGAGTGGCATTAAGGGGGTTAAAAGGCATTTTCCAGAGCACTCTGCCTCCAGAAATGCCTTATGCCCCCCATTTAACACTCCCCCGCCCCCCCCCCAAACTTACCGGTGCTTCTGACTTCCCTGTCATGTAGCCGGGGCAGCGTGTAGATCCCACGCGCTTACGCTGCAGCCGGAAGGAGGCCTGGCTAGCAGCGGGGGTTGTCTGCGTCCATCGCGCAGACCTTCCCCAACTGTCAGAGATAAGAGTTCCCCGCACCGGTGCGGCACCGGCACCGGTGCGGGGAACTCTGATCTCTGACAGCCGGGGAAGGTCTGTGGAATGGACGCAGACAACCCCCGCTGCTAGCCATACCTCCTTCCTGCTGCAGCAGAAGTTGTCTACGCGAATCGCGTAGACATCTACACGCTGCCCCAGCTACACACCGGGGACTCAGAGGTACCGGTAAGTGGGGGGGGGGCAGGAGGATCCAGGTCCCCTGCAGCTGCGGGGGATCTGGATCTTAGTCGTCTCATAGTCAGACCTATTTGCTCTGAAAAAAATCTCGTCTTATAATCGAGCAAATACGGTATATATATATATATATATTTACTCACAGAGTCCATTGCACACCATTCCAAATATTCCAAGCCCGGTGCTAGTAACCAGCAGTTTTGAAAGTGTTTTATATATATATATATATATATACATTTTTATATTTTTTTAAAAACAGATTTATTTACTCAGCCTTTATCACACAATCTAATAACACATAGGAATAACACATAGGAATATGAATGGAACTCACAAGTCAAACGTTTCATCATACAATGGGTTCTGCTCGTTCTTCTGTATTTGGGTAGAACGTTGCTCCACAGCAGGGAAAACGTGCTTAGGTTCCAGGCTCAGCTGCACGAACGGGTCGCTGCCCCCTGTGCGGAAAAGCAGTAAAGATTAGCTAAATGCAGCTCTCCAGCCGTCGACGATCTCCAAATCCTATGATGGCACAGCTGAGCACGTGAACAGCTGAGCATTGTTGGATTTGCACTTTACCGAGAGCTGGAAGTCTGTACTTTAGCGTGGATTGTAGTTAATAATAATTATAGAAATACAGGCGTAAGTTTGTACAACCGATAACAAAGGCAATATCATCCATGCTTGTTGTAAGGATTTAATGTACATAGAGGATAGTTCCAGAAAGATGATAATTAGACAGTAAATCTCATCTGTTTCATGATGGGCTACTTTTGGAAACAAAGAGGTACATTAAGTATGTTAGAGAGATACAGGCTGTGTGTATAAACTGCTCAAGAGATTTATAACTCCTACCGTCTGTCACAATTGAATCATTTCTGTCTGTCTATCTCTGTATATCTTCAGTGTTGCCATGTCAGTTGGCACAGTCAATGTGTTGTCATAATAAGGCTGTTACATGTTAATTATCCAACAATAGGTAAATGATTTGTTTTTACTTAGGTCCGAACTTTATTTCATGTCCGTGCAGTCATCTTACCGTTTGAATTCCGAGGAAGGAGATTCACAGCATTGAGGATCTCAATGCGCAATTTCTTTTTTTTGATATTTATGTTTATTTAAATTTTCAAACAGTTTGACACAAATGTAAAGTACATCGGTAGGGCATTACAATGTCAATTCTTTCTTGCCAACAAAAAAGTATATAAAATTAAATAGATATAAACGCTTAATCAAAACAAAACAAAATATCCAGTCCTTATTCGTTACTGTATTTAGTACTACAATAAATTGTATATTTGTTTAAGGACAAATTATGAGCAATCAAACACTTTAATTCTGGCCCCACCGAATGAAAGAAAAACAACAAAAAAGTAAATTACAGGATATTTAGTATAAGCTGTAAGTATAACAGCCAAAGGTCAGTCACAAATACCATACCATTCATACATCAGTCATACTTGGGAGGAGATGAGAGACATATAGGCAGAGCCGGCCTTAGGTGTTCTGGCGCCCTGTGCGGACTACTTCTCTGGCGCCCCCCCATCCCAAAAAAAGAAAGGAATAAAAACTTGTTACAAAACTTGTAACAAAACCCCAATCACTATATACTACGCCAAACATTGATGTGGTCTAGGCCTACCACTTAATTGTCTGGCTTAGTAGTAGGGATGCACCGAAACGAATTCTGGACTGAAACCGAAAGTGCAGCATTTACCTGGCCAAAACCGAATATGACCCCCCCAACACCATAAAAAATCTAACACTTTTATTTAAAGTAAGTAACACACCAAAATAGGAGAAAACAATTAAATAATATTATATATATATATATATATATATAAAGTCCAAAAATAGTTACCGGCACTCCAGGGACTTTCCAAATAACCACACAAACAACTTCGGTTTTCAAGTCTATATATATCATATATATATATGATTAACAGCAATCACATTCCTATCATGCCCAGGCATACCCAGATTCCAGGATTTACTCGCAGACTTGGCATGATAGGAGTATGATTGCCCTATCTACCCCTTCTCACTCTCTTCTGCCGTATCTACCCCTTCTCACTCCCTTCTCCCTATCTACCCCCTTTCCCCTGTCTCACTCCCTTCTCCCTATATACGCCCTCCTAACTATCTACCCTTTCCCTCTTTGAAGTTCACTTACCTTTCAGGAGTCCTGCGGTGGGGGTGCAAGGCCTCTGCCTCCCAGCTCTGCCACTGTATGGAACAGTATAGAATGATGGGAGTTATGATGTACTTTTAGAGCATAATTAGATCATGAAAAAGACATTGGAAATGGTACAGCATAACACCCATCACTCTCACACACTTACCAATCCACACGCATACCAATCCACACGCATACCAATCCACACGCATACCAATCCACACGCATACCAATCCACACATATATATACCAATCCACACGTATACACTAATCCACACATATATACCAATCCACACTTACCAATCCACACTTACCAATCCACACATATATACCAATCCACACACATACCAATCCACACACATACCAATCCACACGTATACCAAGCCACACATACTAATCCACACATATATACCAATCCACACACATACCAATCCACACGTATACCAATCCACACGTATACCAATCCACACGTATACCAATCCACACGTATACCAATCCACACATATACACTAATCCACACATATATACCAATCCACACATATATACACTAATCCACACACATACCAATCCACTCTCACTGAATGCTTTCCTACCTTTCCTCTTTTCTCCTTACAGCTCCTTTTCCTCCTCTTCGTTCTTCTTCTTGAGTTCTTCTGTCTTCTTCCGGGTCAGAGGGCACGGACAGCGGTGGGCGCGGCTTCAGTGTTGTGCGCCGGGATCTGACAACAAACCCCGGCGCACAGCAGCTGTTGCCGCGCGGATCACAAGGGAGCGGTATCGGAGGTCTTTAACAGACCTCCGGCTCCCTTGAGTGATGTTAAGCCGGGTTCAAGGGAGATCCTTGAACCGGCCTAAAATCACTCAAGGGAGCCGGAGGTCTGTTAAAGACCTCCGATACCGCTCCCTTGCAAGCCTGCTCCTCCAGCGGCGGACATTACTGTCCGTCTCTGGAGGGGTGCCGGGTGCTAGGTACGCTGCTGGCGGCAGCGGTACGCTACGGTGGCGGCGGCGCCCCCTGGAGTGTGGCGCCCTGTGCGGTCGCACAGGTCGCACACCCCAAAGGCCGGCCCTGCATATAGGGGCTAGCTGTTGGTCATAGTCGTAGATTGAGTCGTGATAAATTGTCCGCCCAGGGGTAAAAAAAAAATAAAATAAAAAAAGTAGGTAAATATTACGTAGTAATTTATGTATATATATAAAAAAGGAAGTAAAAAGATTAATCCTCAAATAGAATCTCTAACATTCTAAGAATCAATATCACAAACATGTTTCCAAGGTCGCCAGATATTGTCAAATTTGGCAAGTTTATTAATTTTGGTATAATATCCTCTTTCCATTAGATACTGATGGTTAATTTGATTAATAACTAATCTCCAGTTAAATAAACCTGCCTGTCTCCAGTGCCTAGCTATGCATATCTTTGCGGCCATAAGAACATGCGTAATTAGGATTCTATGATTTAGACAATAATTCTCAAGTCCCAGGTGGAAAAGGAACACCTGTGAATCTAGTTGTTCCTGACAGGGGAAAAGTGAACCGAGTAATTGCCAAAGATTGTTTCTTAAGTTCAACAGTTGCGGGCACTCCCACCAAATATGGGCAAAAGTGCCTGTATGGGAGAGGCAACGCCAGCATCTATTTGAATGTACAGTGCTGATTTTGTTGAGTCTAGTTGGGACCAGGTACCATCTATAGGTTATCTTAATGTAAGTCTCTATTAGAGTCATCTTACCGTTTGAATTCCGAGGAAGGAGATTCACAGCATTGAGGATCTCAATGCGCAGTTTCTGGTCTGACGGGAGGTAGCTGGCTTTTACTGTCACCGCTCCATACTTCTCAGACGTGGTTTCCAGCTACGAGTACAGTTATAAAAAAATATAGTTTATTGCGTCATCATGGCTTTATTTACTATCATAACTCGTCTGTAGAGTTATGTGGATCATGTTTCCTGTAGTATAAATTCTACAGACTGTTCATATCCATGAAGATTATCTGCAAAACAATATATACACAAGAATAACACAAATCTGCTGACCAAGTAAGACTAAGACAGGATAACATCTACTCATGAGCACTTTAAATGCCACAAATATTAACACAAATAAGATGGAACCCTGTCACTATCCTCCATTCCTAATACTAGTCACATTTTCATGTTTTTGGTTGTTCCTGGAGGTCAAATGATGCAATCAGCCTGTTAGAAAGTTCTGTCCACCGCCCGAGCAGCGTCTCTGTGTCCTGAACATGAGTTACTTGTGATGGCCGAGACTCCTGGCAGGTGGACTGACAATTTCCAAAGGCTGATAATTCTTTATAATTGTGTGTCCTTCTGGGAGGAAATCCTGTCCATGCGCTGGATTTACTAGTTACGTCAGTGATCCACACACTTTCTATTTTTATGTTACTATTCCACACACTTTCTATTTTTATGTTACTATTCCACACACTTTCTATTTTTATGTTACTATTCCACACACTTTCTATTTTTATGTTACTATTCCACACAATTTCTATTTTTATGTTACTATTCCACACACTTTCTGTTAATTGGCAGGTTACCTGCTCCTGGATCCTTTGTTGGTAATAACACTCAATGACTTTTTGAGTAGAGGAAGAACAAAGCTCCAGTTCTTTCTCCAGGTTCTGCCGGGAACACAAAAAACATTCAATATCATTAATTCTCCATACTGCCTGTATTCAGTCTATCACAAGATGACAATGAGAGATGCCTGTTATCAGAACAACCAAAGCCTAGGGGTAAGCTCTTGGTTTTTAGGGGCCCTGAGTGCAAAGATTTAGGGGATCCCAACCCTAATACAAGTGATAATTATCTCCATTAGCCAAATTCCATTTATGTTAGGAAGTTAGGACAACTAGTGAAGAAGAACTGTCAAAGATGCACTTTGCACTCTTACAAGCTAGTTTAAGGTTAAGACATCTCACCCTAGCATGACCTCTAATAAAATAGGATTTTCTCATGTATGTTAATTTTGTTATGTATTTGAATTCTTCTGTTATATCCCAATTTGTTTGGTTGTATGCTTTTAGCTTTGTCCCCACACTTACAGTGAAAATGGGCGTATGAAGGTCTTCTGTCTGCAAGCCACAGCCTTCTGCATGGAAACATAACTCCAGGTTCTGGAAGAACGAGATGCTCAGTATGACTACATCCTTTATTGTCAGACATGTTGTTTTTAAATATGCCATAAAGCATACAGTTATTTGACCTCAGTGGTTAAATATTCATGTGTGTCAATATCATGAATAATTACATGATAATCGCAAGCATAGTGAAATCAAAAAAGAAAAGCAAAATCTGATGCGTTCGCAAGTCTCAGTTGGGTTACAAAAGTAACTGCGGTCAGGTTGGAGATAGACAGAGTCTCTTATCAAGCTTGTTCAAGTTGTTATAGAGTTTCGTCCAATTGCTATGAAGTATATTTTAAATGGTGCAGGTTGGCAATAGAATCAACTCTGTCGAGAGTTGCTGACTTACAACCATCTCACTTGAGCTGTTCCAAACAAGCATGAACTCAACACAACTCACACCTTTGTGAGCAGACCCCAGAGACTCTTCTGCGTCTTGTAACGGAGAAGCTCACCTTAAGTGCCACATGCAGTCTCTTGTAATATCGTGGGGAGGAACTGATATGTCTGGACAGACTCGAGATCACAGTCAGAATGTGTGACCAAAGCAGGGATAGGAGACTGGGAAGGAAAAATACATGGGAGGTGAGAAGGGACAAAGACTAAAGTGTGAGTGTGTGTGTGAGTAAAGAGTGTAGAAATATGAATGAATTTGCCAAATTTCTTTGAAATTAAGAAGTTGTGATATGTGGAAGTTGAAGAATTTTGCTGATTCTGGATGTCAGTACAATGATCTTTACCTCATTGCTTATTCTGCTGATAGCAGATAAGATAACACTACAATCACCTGTCTACCTCATTTCTTAGTTTACTTATGTCTTGTTTGTGTCTCGGAAGAATGTGTACATATGGTATGTTTTCGTATGTTTTCTTTGCTCTAAGTGCCTTGTTGCAAAAGAATCAGAGTCCGCCACGACAAAGGACAAGTTGTCCCTTTCTTGACCTTCTGTAAGTAAAGATTTCACATGTCTGGGGTGGGGGGGTATTTTTCTTCACCTCTTTAAACCGTGTGTGTCAGCAAATCAAAGTAAATATACCAACAGATGGCTAGACAATATGCTAATAACTGTTTGCGCTTCTTTGCCTATATATTGTTAGAAAATTAAGGAGGGGTACAGAAGTCTGCGAACTGGACTCTCCCCTGTGCGCACTTGAATAAAGAAGCTCTTGCTTACTCAACTCATTGAATTGGTGTCGTCAGATTTCTTGCCGACATTCACAGATATGTGGTGAATAGTTTTATGGGATGATAGAATAGAAACAGCAAATAATTCATTGTGTATGGGAAATGAGAATACAATGCAAAGTGAATACCTTACCAGTTGAAGTTTTCGTGCACTAAGTTCTGATTCATGTACTGCAATTCCGACTCCAGGAATCTCATCAGGGGTATAACGCACTGTAATGGACAGAAGGAGGGCACGTGGCCATCAGGTTAGTACAGCAGAAGTCAGAGCTGGCATGGGAGATAACACATTATCAATGAGGGCAACAAGCAGGCAAAGAAAAGGGATGGTAGCTTTTGGGGTGCAGGAACAAACTAGGGTAACAGAGGTGGTATGAGGAGCATTTAAACATACTTACATCACTGAGATCTTTGGAGTCACTGGCAGCAGCAAGAGAGTGAAGGTGTTTGGCAATTCCAGCTACCAACTATGTGATAAATAGACAGAAAATGTGGGAGTGAGAAGCAGAAATACAGCAGTAGGAGGAATGATTAGACGGAAGGGAGCCGGGAAAGTGAATGTGGATAAAGACAGAATGATGTAAAAGTGAGGGTGATGGGAAGTACAGTCAGACATCACAGACAGAACAGTAAATAAGAGTTGGGAAGAGAAAGTGATGGAGGGAATGTTGAGAGGAACAAGGAGGAGACCCTTACTTTCTGAGCAAGTGCCTGCACAACACTTCTGATCTCGTGGTCCAGGGACCGTACAGCGATCTCCAGCTGGCCATACAGCGTGTGCTTGAATTGGTCTGTGCTGATAACTTCACGTGTTTTACGCTGCAGGCCTTCCCAGTCCAAGTTCACAGGCAAGGACTGCACCACCAAGTGCAGCTGTTCAATGTTATTCACAACCAGGCAGAGCTAAGGGCACGAATGGGAAACATCAGGTTACTTTCCTAACCACAGATAATATAAACCACCAAGACAATCAAGTGGAAAACGGTCACCTTGTTTGCAGCTTGCCCAGCATCTCCTCTTTCTGATATCTCTTCTGCTCTTTTTTTAATCATCGTGCAGTAAGAGAGGGCAATGCGGCACATGTCCTGGAGAGAGAGAATACAAAAAAATAGATGATCCATGAATGTGTAAGCCATCCTTAAACAAGACCCCATGAGGAACCATAGAAGGTAATCAGCCAGGGTACAAGGGTTGCCTAAAGACATGAAAACATCTTATTTCAGACTCATCAATGATGCAACACCCCTTCAACAGAAAATTCATAGACTACTTCTACAAAAACTAATGTAACATTAACAATCTTTAATAGATTGTTTACTTTTTTCCTCCTCACCTCTGTGAATTTTACCATAATCATGAAAGCCTCTTCAGGATCCGGCCAGTCGAGCTGCTGCCACGTGCGACCGATCTGTGTGAAGCATGTGGACAGATCCACAGTGGAAGCACTATGTTTCTGTAATTCTGACAATGGTACTAGCTGTGGAATCACAAACATTCACATAGTGATATGCTAGTGAGGACGTTGTGCTTGGGTCATTTGAGAGCCAAATAGAATAGACAGACTCTCAGTTCCACTCAATTTCCATCACAGTCCAACAGTATCATAGAGGATACTCTGGATGCCCATGTTACTGTATGTATTAAACAACCTAATATATGTTGTGGGCCATGCTTGAAAATATATTGACTATGTGACTTTGGAAGATAGGAGTGTTGGTAATCAAACCAAGAGCACTGTCTTGGCATCATCGCAGATTCTTTCAGGCTAAGAAATTGCCACTAAGCTTGAAGCTCTAACATACCATAAGGCTGTATTTCATTCTCTCAAAATCATTTCAGGACAAGCATGCATGCCTATGAAACATAGAGTATCCCCTCCCAGGTCCCACTCACCTGGTCAATTTGTACAGCTCTTTGCACTCTCTCTTGAGCAGTGGTGTAAGCTTTCAGCAGCCAGTTGGGTAATGAGTTTACAAACCAGCGATGGAATCCAGACAATGGAAGTGGGACATCCCTGGAAGAAAAAATGTCTTTAACTATAAGAGCAGTCATAATCTCAACACAAGGGACATCGTCTTCTGTAATAATACACAATATCATTGAATAAAGTAACTTAGTATAGGTGACATCCACCCACGTGATTGATGGACCATGTTTACCTCTTGGGTAGGTAGATGTGAAGCTTATGGAGCTCTCGTAAGGTGATGTAGAGCTGGTACAGGAGCTCAGAGAGTGGTGGTTGAGAACTATGGTTTGGTGAAGGGAGCTGGCTGAGCAAATGCTGGGAAACCTGAACAAAATAAGAGTGAGAAATGGCAAATACAGACAGATAGAGAGGGGTGCAGACATCTGAGAAGTATAACAACACCAGCTAAACTATAGAGTTCCGCAAAAGTTTACATTTATATACACGCTACTTACCAATTCCTCCAGTTCCAGGAACGTAAGGCTGAAGATATCAACTTTAACGGTGCTGAGAATACAGTAGACCAGTGCCAAGAGGTTAACAGAAATAATGACCTATATACTGCTTTACAACAAACCCCCAATGTTGAAAGAAATGCCTCCACTAAAAATTTGGTTTGTGCACCCTATCTAGCAGTATCTTCTCCCCTGGAGACTCAGAAGCCGAGCACTAATTGACATAGTTTTAATGAATGTGTATTTTCTCATTTTTATGTTGCTCCTCGTTCTTTTATAGACTGCAAATAGCTCACTGCATATATCTTACTTCAAGAAACACTTGTTCCAGGTCTTGTGGCAGCTCTGCAGATCGCTGATGATATCGGTTACCAGACACAGCAAAGACTTAAGGTTGTCCTCCTGGCTCTGCAGAGAAAAACAGAAGCAGTGACCGAGAAAATGAATACGGCTTAATAAATTAAATGGAAATGGGATGAAAGGCAAACATTTCTTCCCTCGTAGCAATCAGTTTACAGTGTAGAAGAAGTATCTTTATTAAGATCTGAAGGTTCTACAATGGCATCAGGCATGGAGGTGTGCATCCATATTCTAAAAAGGATGGAAAATGCCCCAATCCTCATACAGAAATATCGTTGCTTTCTCAAAAATAGGGTGACCTCATATTTCCTTTTAATTGTTTCTTTGTATAAAATTGTTGAAGCTGAATTCTAGGGTAGAGTTAGACTTTTTTCCATGTATTTGAACAACCAATCAAAATTCACCAGTATTTTTTCTTATTTGTTTTTTGTGTGTTTTGTGCTCTGACACATATATGTTGCTTAAATACTAAAAACACGCATTTCTATCTCCATACAGCTCATGATGAGCTATTGCTTCTTTCTTTCACACCAACCTGAATCATTGGCTGAAGATGCTGACGCTTCATATCAAACCATTCATGGGTTCCAGCCTGTATGGGGATAATGGATATAATATGGATATAGTGATCTGAGAAGTAGCCCATTGGCAAGGGTGTAGCGTTTACCAGGTTACCTTGATAGCATCAGATACTCTTTCCTGTAGACTTGGGGCCAAAGAACACATCTCTCGGAAAGCCTTGGTCTTACACATTTGAATTAGTACCCTGTATGGACAAGAAGTGTTAAGTTGAGCAGTTGTCATGGAAGTTCTCTTAAGGTACACGCATAATGTCTATAAGACACATCCTGGGTTTACAGCCAAATGGACCAATTCATGACGCTTTAGCTGGAACCCCGGAATTAAAAATATCCCATGGCTTCCTTCTTCCAATTCAAATATCTTGCAAATGGGCAAATTGATGTCTTAGGCACATGGACCTTCGGGAATTATGGAAAATAATGAGCAACCACTATTGATTATGTCAAGAACCCAAGCCGGCAATAGTTTGATATAACGAGCCAGGCGCTGCTGGAGTGGTCACTCACCGTAGTAGACCCTGTAAATGTTCTACAGACCGTGAGGCAGAGAGAGGGAACGTAATGCGATATTTCCGCAGTACGGACACGCCATATTGAAGGAGGGACTCAAAAGACTCTGCCAGCTCAGTTTTCTGTAGTGGACACAAGATACAATGACATGAAGCAGGCCCAGTACACATGTAGTAAATGGGACAAATGGGACAACGTAGAATAAAAAAAAATTGAAAATCCAGAATGTTTTTTTCTTTTTTTCTACATTAATATGCAGGCATTAAAATATTTACAAATGCACAGAACTTTGGGAACTAAGGTGAACCTTCTATAAAGAACCTTCAATTACGTAAAGCACAAAAAAACAATAGTAGAAATCCGTGGATGCATGGCTCAAAATATTAATTATACAACATGTAAACTTTACAACAAAAAGTGAATTTAATCCCTGAACCCTGAGGTCATGTAAGGTCTCCTTCCTCTCTGACTACAGTTGTTTATTTTTACCATGACATCATAACGCAGGAGAAAAAAATCCATCAAATCGATGAAATACTATATGAATACAGATATAATAATATTTATGTAATTCATATGTAATTCAAAGCACGCATCACGCTGCACGTCCTGCACAGAGGTAGTACCTGCTCCTCCTGCAGCCGTCCTTGAACCCAAAGGTACTCAATACTAGTAATGTGATGAAGCAAGCAGCTGCTGCTGAACTCCAGGCTCTGGTACAGCTTACTATATACCAGCCACTGCCTGAGGGAACACAAGGAAAAGGGTGACAAGGGGGCATAACGGAGGAGGTTAGAGAAGAACAGGGGCCAAAGCAGCCAAAAAGAAACAAAAAAGAAATAATCTGATCATACACAATATCACAATACGGTGATCACGCGCTCTCACTCTTTCACTCCCATCGCGTGAAATATTAATGGTGTCTTGCTGATGGACAACAAACATAAGGGTATCAATGAAATTAATATGTAGTCAGTACAACACGACCATTCATAGAACCCAAATGCCATAAATGTTTTTAAATGGAGTAATTGAACGTATACATTTTCCTTGATCAACCACAATGCAATATATTGTATCACAGTGTATCACAGGCCAAAGATAAACAGGAGATGAATGGAGACTGGGAACGGCAAACAGGAAAGGTCTCCGGCTACCCAACACTCACGCAAGGCCCTGGTGGAATTCAGATAGGTCCTTCTGAGTAGCGTGCAGGTACAAGATAGTACAGCCATGAGGACTGATCTCCCCATCCCACATGGTGCCAGCAGCCTAAGGGGAAAGAAGTGCCTTGAGATGGACTTGTCGTGCCTTGGAAGAAACATCTAAAATATATTTCTATTCTGGGTATAAAAAAAGTCATAGCGTAACATGGCATCTAAGGTGCTGTTCTACCTGCTCTGCTCAATTTGACATTTTTATAGCCAAATGCTGCCCCAATACTGTTAAATGCCCAAACCCGTTCCTTTAAATTGTGTAAAAGCTTGCCTTGTTCATAGTTTTTGCCAGGAACACTTATCGTATGACACAAAAACAGGAAAAAGCTTCTTACATGTTTGTGTGTTGTTTTTATGTGATTAAAACATCAGAGGAAATAATAAAATGTTCTGGTTTATAAGCAAAACATACTAGAAAGTGCAATTATTGCTCCTATATGTGGAACACCCCCTTAAAAAAAGTCTAACAGGTAACAGAAAAAATAGAGCCTCCAAAAAAATCAGGGATATGGCTTCCTACTCCATGGCCCGTATTATGGTGTTTGTAGGACAATTAACCTACTCAAGGAGCCCCTGCTCATTCTCTTTACCCTCTTGGCAAAGAGGCAATCCGGTAATATACTGGGTTGTCTATCAGTATATCTCTATCACGGAGAGACGGAGATTCCCTGTGTGGTTAAGCCAGCTGATGTCTCCAGTGTGAATGATGTAAGGGCCTCCTAACCATGCCCATGTAATTCAGTAATTTGCAAGGAACACTCGGTCGCAGAGGTTTTCACGCTACGTACCTGGTGGCATTTGATCTCATGACGTATAAACTGCTGGAGCAATTGACGGTGAACAATGTAACTTGGTGTTTTACTCAGCATTGTCCCTCTCTAGAGGAAAAACAGCATAGGTCAGCACACATAGTTGCTCCACAAGTCTCTATATAAACACAAAAATACTAAATATGACAGCTATCATTGGGTCAAGCCTACCTATTCTTGGTTCTTGGTCTTGTTTTATGTCAAAGTAACTTTATACTTGTTCCATCCCCAAACTGTATTAACCAAAAAATGCCTCGCTACCGGGTAAGCAAACATTGGTCTTCCACATGATAACCGAGGATAGACTTGAATTTTGAAGTTGACTGCAGCACATTATGAGTTGCAAGTTGAGTTGCTATTAAGTGTGCACTTGTCTTGGCATTCCTGAATATGTGAGTTGGACATTATGTGCCATTACGCAAAATTGTCTTGACTGCAAACTCAGGTGCGCTTACGTTTAGTAAACAATCAAATCACTTATACTTGAAATCTATCTGACCTTCTTGTGCGTGAGAAGGAATTGCAGGTGACACTGCCCTCTCTCTGGGTAGGTCTCTGTCCGAGGTTCCAGATTGTACCAACAATCCTCCTTACACTTCAGGTTCTAGACAGAATGTAATGGTTAGAACATCATCAAAAGAAAACATCATAAACGAGATCTCCCCATCCATTCCCTTTCCTACCACCAAGGATCCCTTGGCCAACACACGCTTACCCCCAGGCGTAGAACTACATTCCCCAAAAAGTCATCCTGCCCTTTGTCCTTCCGGGCATCCTTAAATATCCTGAAAAAAAGTAAAAAAGTAGCCATAGAAAGCAAGGAAACATGCAGTGGAAATTTGCTAGTGATCTATTTCTTAGTAAAAGAAAGAGAGGGAGTATTTGGTAGTTTAGACTAAATAAAAGCTGAATGTATCATCATATTAGGACACAGGTACCATTCCTTGATTTCCATTTTAAAATCTGTTACATTATTTATGGAATTGATTAAATGTAAGAAGTTGAGATGCTACAAAACAAACTTTTTCAAAAATATACGTGAGCGTTTTCTTTTAAAGGTTTGGTCCGGTCACCATCATCAATATAGGTTAGAGAGGGTTGTACGGAGAGGAGACCTTTGAGATGAAGACTTTGCCATACTCATTGTGGGATCCTCACCTCCTCAGCCCGTGCAGGTCTGTGATCTCTCCCAGCTTAGCTCTGACTGATTCTACATCATCCGAATCCCTTGGGAAAGAGAAATGATTTTAGCGTGCACAGAAAAGCCAGTACTTGGTTTGTTATTGGTATTGTATAGAGCATTAAAAAAAAATACAAAGAGAAAAATATCAGATACAAATGGAAGGGGTAAACACAGCGAAGGGTGAGGTTTAATTGAATAAAATCTAATTTATTTAACAAAATGCACAGTGGGTAAACAGGCTAATGGAAGGGGCATGGGGGCTCAGGCTTTCTGGGCACCGGAATTTCCAATGACAGCCTTGTTTCAAAGAAATCGACATGGACAACTGAAGTTCACAACAGACAACATCAAGGCAGTGATTATGTTTCATTAAACCACTTGAATCACATCCCACTCACCACATATCCATATGAAACCATGCTTTGTCTAGGTTCTCAATTTCCCTGAAAGACAAACAATGGTAATATAAACTAAAAAAAAAACTAAATTAGAGTACCTTTTAGAAAAAATACAAATTAACAAATCTCCCAGGTCAAACACTGCATTTAGGGTTGAAAGGCCAGTTGACCAACGTAGTGGTGGAGGGTGGTGGTACGTACAGTATGAAGGTCTCATTCCACACAGGGCTTAAGGTCTGGGCTTTGACCTGGGTCTTGTGTGTTTGATCTTCTGGAATCAAGTTGCGCACGACTGCTTTCTGCCTTTGCTTCTTTTCATGGCTAGGACTGTTGTCCCTGGACCGATGGGTCGCACGATTGTCAATCCCCAGCATACAATAGGGGTCGCTGAAACCTGTGCAAAGAGAGGAGCAACAAGAAAATATTGCAGGGCACAAACTACCCCCCCCGGTTAAATTGTTTTTGAAAAGCTTGGATAAGACAATAAAGTTCCCGAAAAATGATTGCACACTTATATTTTTTTCTGGAGGGTTTAAGGTATTTTTTTGGAAGATGCATAAATTTAGTATTTTTTTGTTTCAAATACACATTTGTGTGCGAGGTCACCTTTTCTGCCTCTTGTGAATCTGCTGCACTTAAATATTCACAGAAGTGCTTTTTTTTTATTGGTGAATATATTTTCACTAGACTGTTGCGCTTCTTAACAACCTTTATTTATTTCCTTGGGGTAATAAAGTTACCTACCACTAACATCCTTTCCCAGAATGCCTTTGGCTTCTTTGACGGTGACTTTTACACAGAAGATTGGTGGCTGTAAAGAAAACATAAAATGCTGGGTTTGTAAAGAGCTTCATGAAGACTGTGTGTCTTTAACCTGTTAATAGCCATTTTTGTCACAGAGTAAGGCACTTAGAAGACCTTTGGGGCTCTAGAAGACTTTTATACCCTCATACTCAGCAGACATTGTGAGCTCCTTAAAGACAGAAACACTAGGAGGGGAAAGAGAGACAGATTGGATTTGGGTCCCAAAGAGGGACTGTGCCTTCAAAAGAGGGACATTTGGTATGGGGACCGAACACTTATCCAGAGAACAGCCACCTGAAAGGGGGACATCCGGTCCCCCTAACGGTGAAGATAGTGGGAGATGAGTAGGTCTGCTTCAACGCAATTCCTTCCAGATATCCACAACCTCCTGAGACGCCTGGCCCAGGACATGGGTTACAACACCAGTAATCGTCGGTTTCACAAGGAATTATTGACATAGACGCTCTGTTTTCATAGAGGAGGGCCGTGGTTACATTAGAGGAAGTGAGGCTTGCAGCAATGGGGTGGATTATAAAAGTATCAAAAGCACTGAAAATGCATATCCTGTACAGCAAATCAAAATAATGTGTTATTTAATATCAAATAGAAACTGCCATTCTGTGGTTTCGGGACAATATGGTCTTAAAATGCACCTTTGATGATGTTTTTATATACAGCCATCGTTAGCGTTTGTGTAACTGCCAACGTTTGTGTGTTTGTATTGCATTCCTTACTCTGTAAATAAGGTTTCAAAAGAATAAAAGTTTCTTTTAAGGCAGTGTTTTGGGTTTTTTAAGCTTTTTTTCCATTATTATTATTCTGGAGTGGGTTTAGTTTAAGGTTAGTGGGTACATGCGTTTTTGAAGTATTTTTATTTACATACACTAAATGGGTGCAATTTATGACAAATTCCAAATTACACAGGACATGCCTTGTAACAACGGTTCACATCCTATCCTTTGTGGATACGATGACGTATACTAAAGCCATCATTTTTCTTTCTGGGTATATCCAAAATAAAAGTTTGTTTTAAGTAAACATCACCTCTTATCTTCTTTATATTTAAAATGTACATTTTTTTGTTCACTCTGGTGATTTATTATTTTTATGCATACTTTGAGACAAATATAACCCATTGGTGGGTCTGGAAATTTCCACTAGACCACTCACTTGTGATGAATAGGAAAATAAAGCAAATGAGTGAGAGTATATTTCCCCTCGTTGGCGAGGGTTTATCTGCTGGTTGGTAAAGATTACATATATTTTCCTGGCCTGATCTAGGAACTAGAGGTGATGATACCACTAAGTAGTAAGGGTTGAGCATGGCGTCCCAAATCTAAACCAGACTCATAAGTGTGTATTAAGAGAGGGAAGGAAATCCCTCACCCTTTGGAATTTCTGCACTTGCGTTCATACCTTGGCACTTCCCAGGGTGGGTGCACTAGAGATCACATTGTGTGTGTGGATGTGTACTTGTGTGTGAGAGCATGGGTGTATACATGCGTGTGTTTGAGCATGGATGTGTACTTGTGTGTGTTGTGTGAGCATGGATGTATAGTTGTGTGTGTGACGTGGATGTGTAGTTGTGTGTGTGTGAGCGTGCATGTGTAATTCTGTGAGCACGGGTGTGTAATTGTGTGTGTGTGAGAGAGCATGGATGTGTAAGTGGGGTGAGGTGGAATTGTGTGTTAGTGAGTATGAGTAAGTGTGTGTAATTTGTTTGAGACTAGCTGTTGAAGTTAGGGGGGGCCGTGGCAATTTTCGCACCAGGGCTCCATGTTTTCTAGTTAAGCCCCTGGGACTTTAGGTCTGCCCAGTTCTCTAAAAACCCAAATCCCTCTTTCCTACCCCGCTTTCTCAGCCATGCATACATCTCTTTAATCTCCTGCTGCCTCCTTGGTGTAGCATGTGGCACAGGCAATATATCAGATGTCTTTCACATCATACATATGACATTAGTTATCTAACCTCGTCTGGCTTATATTAGTGGTTATTACCGGCAGTCCTTCAACATGCTGTAGAATGGCTTCATGCTCTTCAGGTTCCATGCTGAAAGCCTAGAAAAAAAGCAAAATGATTGTCCTTAAGTATTAGTAATCTGTACCTAATGGTGTCTTCATAAGATTTTTGAATTTGTGGCTTTATATTGTCAGCGTCATATGATCGGTCCATGTAAACCACTAAACTAGGTGGTGCCTGCTGCACCCTTACCTTTGGACCAGATCTGCTTTGGGCTCCAGCCCACATTCGCTCGCCCAGCTAAACCTAGAACCTATTTGGCCCTCAGAATTCCAACAATGGAGTCTAACCATCTGTAGAACTTAGTAAAAGGGACTACAGAAAGGGCTTATATACCAGATTTTCTGTAAAACTGTTATAAAAATGATCCGGTTCTCTTACCTTCTGTAAATAGTCATACAATTGGCCAGTGTCGAATATATACTCTGGTTCCGCACATCCCATTCTATGTAGGACAGTATACAGAGCTTCTCCATATAGTAGATTATGCTGAGGGAATAATAGAAACCAAAGAATAATGAATAATAAAAGCTACGGTTTGTTTTCACGTCACCTGCATCTGGATTTGCCTCACCTGTACAGATGGGGAGACAGGTTTGGGTTCGGAAGTGGTCTGTTTAATGGTTTTGGACTGAGGGGTTCTTCCAGTCCCTCTCTTTCCATACCTCGCCTGAAAAACAAAGGGATCATAGGGTCATTTCTAACAGTAAAATAAGCAGGGAGAGATAACATAATGCCATAACCCCACAGCTCACCCTTGGACCCACCCCCGTCTGGCCCATTTGCCCTCTCAGTGCATAGTCCGGCACTAGACTGCAGTAACAAGAACTCTATTTCTGACCAATATGATTTAGGTGCCTGTGATGGGACTGTGCCAACCAGATTGGGGAAGTTGGCAGAATTTAACGCAGCTGGGTTATTGAGCTTTTATACATAACACTGACAAGGAAAATGGCTATTACTATATTGGCCCAAGAAGAGGTATAACCTTTAGTTCAAGTTGAGTCCTTTTTTTTGGGCCAATGCAGAAGAAAAGTAGAGTATCATAAGAGAACCGTCTTTAGATGGAAGAAAAGACCTCTGAGGTCCCCAGCTTATGTGACTCATAATTTTTCCATGATGACCCATCAATCTCTCATAAAGTTTCCATAACCTGGGAAATTGAATAGATGTTGGGATACCAACCAAGGTGTGCTCAGCCAAAGTATTTCACTGCAGCGAGAGAAACCTTTCTTAAATGGAATGATTTAATTCATACGTAAAATATTCCTTATCCTACATTAAAGTTTCACTAGTTTTCTGTCAAATGGCAAAAGAAAGCTTTCATCATTCCTACCTCTCGACGGGTGATACGATGTGGGCCTAATGACTCCATCTGTAGAGAAAGAAGCGGTATTAGAAGAAGATGGGATGATAAGATCTGAGATCTGTGAGAAAGAGAGAGAGCGCTGAGATCAGAGATAAGAGAGAGTGCAGTCAAGGATGAAAGAGAAAATAAGTAGGCAGAGACGATGAACAAGGGATGGGCTGAGATGGCAGAGCATGACTCACGGACATCAAATACTTGACAACAGTGCAAGGCGGCCATAAACTCGCAGTTTAGTGAATAAAGATCACAAAAAGAGAAATATGGTGATGAAATGAGAGATGTGGCTGGAGTGAGGAAGAAAGCAGCTAGAAAGAGGACATTTAAGAAAGAGGAGGAAGAGTTACAGACTGGAGTGAAGTAACGGAGCGGGAGAGAAAGAGGAAGAACAGAGAGGATGATTAGAGAGAGTAGGAGAGAAACAGCATTTCAGATTTCCAGGTAATACCACAACACACAACGTATAGCTTTAAGACATATATTTGCCGCTTTCACATAACTGCCACATCCAAATTGCAGATCTGCCACCCAGTTAAAGGGGTAAACAGGTAGATGAACTGGGGCAGCCCTTTCCACCCCTGGTATTTGCAGCCGGGGGGTGTAGGAGGGCAGAAGTTCTTGCAGCGGGGAGTGAGATTATATAACATGTAAGTGTAAAGAGAGAATATTATACCTCTTGTTCTGTATCTCCAGGCGGGGGGCGGTCACCCTCTTTGTCGTTGAGGTCCATGATGCTCAGAGTCCCTCACTTATGGAGCAGAATTCAGCGATACAGACACTCATATCCCATACTCATCGAGTACACACGCTGTCGCTGAAAACAGATTGATCACACAGGATGCTTACACACAAGATGAATCTTACACCACCACCAACACCACAGTGCCAACAGCGCCAACAGCTCCCCGAATAACCCTAAGTAATTTCATGGCAGATCAGACCCATCTTGTCTGCCCATGTTCACTGATGTAGAGACTCAAACCTTACTCAGTCCTTGGTCTCAACTTACATTCAGAATATCTTTACACCTATCCCATGCATGTTTAAATCCCCTCACTGTATGAACCGTAACCGCTTCTGCTGGGGAGATGCCCCATGTATCTGCGACTTCCTACGTTACATAGTACCGGTTCATCCGTCCCGCTCGCTTAAGTTTTCTGTTATTACTTACTACGTTTCCCACAGCCCGGCCTTCTTTAACAGAGTAAACATCTCAGAGCAAAACTACTCACTGGTCCCCAAACACAGGAGTCATGGCACGGACTGCTCCTTTATTGCACAGCACGGACTGCTCACTGCACCAGAGTCTTCTAAGTCAACACTGTGTATTATCTCAGGTCCTTTTACAGTTTCAGAGAGGAAACCACAAATTTATCACTTTAAGGAAGTGAAAGCATGAGTGACAGAGGGTGCATGAGGGAGGCTCGTGCCCAAATGTACAGCACCTTCAAGCAGAGGTTCATCGCCCATCATTTTGGGTTAGTATTAATATTATTTCAGAGTTAGTATCATCCGATTGAATTATTATTTATTGTTATGTGCAGCGCCATCATACGCAGTGCTGTACATTGAGTAAACAAGGCAAGATGCAAATGATGTCATGTAGAAGGCCTCAACATTGGTGATGGGAAGCACAAGGAAGCAGAGAAGGGCAAAAAGAGGCACAGGGGCATTGCCAATTATGGGCGCCTGGGGCAGCTGACCCTCTTGCCCATGCAAATTGTGCCCTGGTAGGTAGAACTGGGGCAGAGGCTGTGCCCACAGTGATATCGCACTGGAGGTCAGGAGGGCAGCCTTGGGAAGCACAAATAAGTAGAGAAGAGAACAAAGACACAGGGCATTGCCAACGAGGGACTCCTTGAGCAGTTGCCCCTCTTGTGCAAGTTGTGGCCCCGGTAGGCTTAGCCGACCGGGTGCTGTAGGGTATGGCCACCGGCTAGAAATGCCCAGAGGCACATTATGTTAGCATTGGGCGAGCACAGGATGAAAGTGTCCGGGCTGCACCCACTGGCCCATGGAGTGGGCAGAACCCAGAAATTAGACTTCTGTTGATGGAGAGGATCTTCTCAACCAGCCCATGATCCCCACAACAAACGCAGGACTGTGTTTAAAATAGGGACTGCCCTGCAAAAATCAGGCAGTGGGGAGGTAAATGTTAGACAACTGATATTTGAAGGCCATATAGAAGAGACTGATAAGATGAATACAGTTGTTTTTATGGCAAAAGGGGAAAAAAAAACTACTTTACTACTACCTGTATGAATATGTATAACGTTCCAGTGGATATGATTCTGGAATTCAGAAAACGGACCTCAAACTGGCTGCTCGATGAATGTTTCCAAACTTTTTAGCGCTGTTTTAAGCCGGTGTTTATCTTAAATTGAGCACAAGACGGGGACTGACAGGGAGTAGATAAAATTATCTATTCATCTCATGCCCGTACTTTTTTATCTTAAATACCAAACATCTTGTTCTAGATGCACTAAAGTCTTTGGTTACTATTAGTCTAAACTTTAAACACAAACAATTACAAAATAACTTGGGGTTCTTTACTTTGAATGTCATAAATGGAATGTACCATAGTTAGTGTCATTACATTTTGTGTGTACCATCTAATTAAAAGTTTTTTGTGTCTTTTAACTAGTAACACTATATATATAGTTCCCCAACTGATCATCTGAGAGTTACAAGTAGCTAATCTATGGATTAGAGTTACCTGGGTCCAGTATGTCTTCGCTTCCTCTAAATAAAACACACGTACATCCACACATGCAAACTCACTCATTCTAACACCATGCACATACATACACATACTATCTCACGCCTCTCCTTTGTACCACTAACCCTAGGCTCACCTGACACTTTAACACCATACACTAACATACACACACTCTAACACTACATGCGGACACACACTCATGGTAACACTATACACAAACATGCGCCCACACAAAAGCTGAGAGCATTCATTCACACATGCTAACACTAAATACTTACACATACATTAACACCATACAGTAACACACGTACCCTACCTTAGCATGTCCCAGAGCTAATCAGCTGACGGACACTTGAATCCAAATACAAATTAATTAAGTTTAGAAATTGTATCGGTTCAGTAGGTAGGATCCCCTTGAGCAGAATGGGTGACGGAATACTTGAGCTCAAATGCTTAGATGAGCCAAAGTCAGAACGTAGCCGGGTCAGAACCAAAATATCTCTTTTGAGAAGCCAAATCGCAAAGCTGGAGACAGAGTCAGGTAAAGCCGGGTCAAGAACAGATTAAACGATCAAAGCAATGCAGGAACGATACAGGAGTGTAACATCAACCAAAGAGCAACGATAAACTGAGTCCGGAGTTAATTTAAGTCAGAACTCTACCCCGTTCTCCTGCAGACACTTCGTGGGAGACCTTTGTGGGACTACCTCGCTGCCAGGGGTGCAGGCTGGCGACAGAGCTGTAGTGGAGGAACCTCAGGGCTCAGTACGAAGATAAATCGTGAAATAAAGTAGCTCTCAATGAAGTAAAACACAAAACAGGGTTTATTTGGATACGTGTCCTCTGACCCAAAAAAAACCAAAATTACTGGTCATTTTTACAAGAGTTCGATGGAAATATTTTGTTATAAATATTTTATACACGGAAACAATTCGATGACAGATGAAACGGTTTAAATTCCCTGTATTCACTCTATTCGCCTCTGACACTTTTGCTAGGAGGTTGTTCCATTTACCAACACCTCCCCCCATACCTGGGAACTTCTGAGGTCCGGCTACCCGGAGCATTCTCTTGCGGGACACGGCCAGGACTGCACACTGACATCGGTGGGCATTCCAGCTGACATCGCAAGAAACACCCCCATTTAATGGGGAAATGGGCGCGTCAAGACCCCACTCTCGTGAACCGGAGGATTTAGGCGTTGACCCAGGGAACTGGAGCTTCACTCGGAAATTCCCGGGTCAAACTCAGAGAGTTCCCGGATATGCCTCTCAGTAAAGAAAAACCCTCTAGTTTTTGATCATGACCTCTTATTCTAACATTGCTCCTCCTTTGAAATAAAAAAACACAGTTAAATGCCCTAAATTACCTCACCATTACAAATTCTAATTCTCACCAGTTTCAGCCAATCACTCTACAGGAAAGTGCTCCTTTTGAAAGTAACGGGGGCACCAAACGAGCAAGTTGGGGGTTTTGTTATTGGGGGTTAGGTTGACCACATCAGCCATGTTTTCCAGGACACACAGAATTTTTACATATTGGGGAAGGCATCCATAAGTCTATACATCCCACATACATTCCACATCCTGGAAAACATGGCGGAAGTGGTCACCCTACTGGTTATCGTGATCTCTGGAGCTGGCTGTAGGTAAGCCACGCTTGCGTAGGCCGAACAGATCTTGGGCAAGGGACTGGAGGTGCGGGGGTGGGGGGGTAAATGTTTAGAGGATTTGGATCCACTTGGGTGCAAAACAAGGAAAACGTACACATTAGGAAACATGTTATAGTGTCTGTGAGGGCAGCCATGCGATGTGTAAGGGCAGCCATACTCCATTGGTTAAAAGTAAGTCGTTTTGGTGACACAGCCAGCTTCGGACGTATTCAGGAGGGTTAAATAGCCATAGGGTTGTCCTAAGGAAATTGGATCTCAATATGTACGGCTTGGAGGAAAGAAGAGATATGGGATGTGATAGAAACATTTAAATAATTAAAAGGATTTAACCAAGTACCGGAGGGAAGTTTATTTCAAATGAGGAGAGATGCTTTACTTTACCGAGAGGGCGGTAGATAAATGGAACAGCCTCCCGTCATAGGTGGCAGAGGCTAATACAGCAAAGGAATTCTGGGAATGCATGGGATAGACATAAAGCTATCCTGAATATAAGACGAGACCGAGGACTGATTAAAAATCTTAAAATGGAAAAAACAGGCAGACTAGATAGACCGAACGGTTCTGCCGGCAGAGGTGCTGTTCCAAATACTCAGAAACTTGTAATTAAACGGACCATTTAAAAAAAAAAAAAATTTCTAGTACAGCGCTGAAACAATTCTTTCATCCTATAAAAAAATGCTTAATTCATGTGGTTTGTTTGCTGGAAACACGTCATGTGACAAAAAAAGCAGACACTGATCAGTCGTTGCCATAGTACTGAAAAACTTCATGTGCTGTTTTTATTTAGGGGGAAAAAATGACAGATCTGCTAAGATTTATTCGCTGAATGTACTAAAGAATTAATGTTTTTATATGAGCAGAACCAAACTTTTTAACCTACCTCTCGCTCCAATGCTGGATGTCGGTTCAGTACACGGACCCCAAATCGACATCAAGGGGGTCATTGGTGAAAAATATGGATCTATAAGAAACACCAATTGATGCCGGTTTCTCGACAAGAATACTGTCTATGCTATCTTAAAAAGCAGTCTGAGATCTGATAACCGTCTCTACCTGAACTGGATTGGAATCCTAATCACGTGCCCCGGCCATCATATTCCACCAACTCTTCCCCAGATCGTTTCAGAGACTTCTGCCGAATCCCACGATCCCCCGGCAGACAAGAAATAAGAGGAAGATCGTACCCGATAGTAATGTCCAGCACAGCACGTTTCTACCGCAGCTCATAACTTTAAACGGACTTTGCTCTTTAACACGCAGAAACACAAATAGGGCCATGTTTACTAAGCACTGCTACAAATTTCAATCGCTCTCTATGTTACGTGCACTGTATCAATAAGCTAAGATTTACCATATGGGAGTTGTGGGTAAGAGAACTGGATTTAACCCAATACCCTGAACCTTTGGTGCTTCAATTGTTAAACAATAAAAACATAGGAATGTTTCGCTTTGTTTGACGTGCCCTCGTTATAACCAAAGTGACCCAAAGGGTCCTTTCCGCAGGGCTGTTCCTTTTGATTGATCTGACAGTGTCCTCCATCTCCGCATACTCTGTCCTTTCTACCTCGATGGTTGGTTAACATGATCGAGGAAGAGCCCGAACCCTACAGCTATAGGAGAAAGCCGTGGGAGAGCAAATTGTGAACCTAATGCTTGTGTTTGCACATATGTGCAAGCGATTGCTTGTTTTACGTCAAACAAGCAAAGAAAAAAAAAATTGCATTAAAATAAATATACAGTATATATATATATATAATTAACATTTTTTTGCAATATGTCCGGTAGTAAATGGTAATCAACTAAAATACAGTGAGAACCAACGACTTTTGAGTCAAAGTTACCTCGCTGCATATACAAACAAAAAAGCAAGTTTTAATTACTGGATGGCTGGTAAAAACAATGGAAACGTGCACCAGACCCATACAGAGCTTGACTTGTACTATGTGCTGCAGTTATAAGTCACATAATGAATGAGGTCATTCACTAAACCCCAGCATTTAAATAAAGATATTAAACATATTCTTTTTTTCTTTTTTTAAACATATTCTTTTAATTAATTACCCGCGTCCAGCCTAAATACAAAACATGCACATGTCAATCATTCTCTATCCAAATCTCAATAAAAGACAAAATAAATCTAATATTTTATTCATATTTTAATGTGATATGCAAATTGCATTCCTAAAACTAGATAAACTCCTTGAAAATAAATTATATTTTAAATTATTCTCCTATATATTTAGCAATGAAAACACGTGGAGATTGGAATAATTGCATGCTTTCTATACCACAATACAGTACAGTCCATGGCATCATTTGGGGGGGGGGTAGGATTAGAGCTGTATGGCCACTAGAAGATGCTGGCAGACATGTCACGTTAATGGAGATCTAGCTACAAGATCATGACCACGTCAATGAGACACGTCTAACATGTTTTATTCCGCCAGATGGGGTGGCAAGCGAATCAGAATGGTTAACAACAAAGGCAGCAACCAAGGTCAAAGGGAACACATAGCCTTCTTTTGGTGTCCTGATCCTCCATGTGTTGGGGTTCTAGCCTGCAAGCAGTAAGGTATCAACAGGAGCCTCCTCAGTGGTCTCCAAAATGTAACCTTTTTATTGTTTTTTCTTGTCTTCTGGTGGATAGTAGGGAGGGGGTGGGGGGAAATCCTTAAAAAATAGAGAGAGAAGAAAGCTGACACTGGGGGGAAAAATACAAGTTCCCGACAGATGATAAGAATGTTTCCGCTGATCACTTACGGTAGACATGTAGACATGCGGAGGGTTGGCCTGGCTGTTGTAGGCACTGGCGGCGGCCTCTGCAGCTTTAGCTTCGGCTACAAAGGAGACAGACAGAAGAGGAAAGAGCTTTAATGACTCGGGATGCCTTTAAAACTTTTGTTATTTAGAGCTGCTACTTTAACACATGACATGATTACAAAACTTAGAGGTTACAAACTTCTGTGGAAGATGTACCTCCATAAACACAGAATTCTTCAAAAAAGGGACTGGAAAGGTCCATAAAAGATGGTAACATTTTAAATAGCTCTAAATTAACTGATCTTTCTATCTGGTATAAAGGATCCGGTTATTAAAAATAGAAGTCCTTGTAGTAGTAATATAGGTCACTGGACCCATAATGGGGATTTTTTTCTGATGTTTGCCAGACATGAATCCATCCCTGGTCCGACCTACTGCCAGAACATGCGTCTTCAACAACTCAAACATTGAGAGCTTATAAAACTGAGATGTCAGGTTCTCCAAAACAGGCGATACTCATCTAAGATCAGAGTGATAACTCAGTCCGCCGATACTCACCTGCAGAAGTGGAGTGGAGGTCAGGAGCAGAGGCTAAGGGAGACTCCATGGGTCCTGGGTAAGGAGGAGGTGGAGGATGCATATAAGTCAGAGAACCATCCTGACCTGAAGGTCCTGGATAAAACTCTGCAGGGGTAAATAACAGAAGCGATGACATCAAAGAGACAGGGAACCTAACGAGAGGCTTGTATGAATTGACACTGTATATATATATATATATATATCTCGGGTTAAAGCAGCATATGCCCCTTTATGATGATTCTGGACATAACTTTCACCAGAACAAACTAAATTAGGTCATCAACTGCACCTACTGCATTAGAATGCCTTCAAAACACCCATATGATGAAAGAACCCCGCTACGTACCAGCTGGAGGTGGGGGGTACGGATACCCAGCAGGAGGAGGGGGGTAGATGCCATTTGCTGCAGGAGGTGGGGAAGTATAGCCCCCGTTGGGCATATACGGATACCCAGCACTAGGAGGTCCTCCTCTTGATGCTAAGCCGAAGAATAATAGAGATACATTAATATGAATTTGTTAAATTTGGCAGCAGCCTTTCTATACGAGGAGAACGGGGAGAACTTTGTATCTCAGGTCTTCTGAGTTAAAATAGTCCCTTTTTTTAGTATTTTTTTTTTTAACCAAATATCCTCCAAACCAATACTCACCTTGAGAGGCTACGTGTAACATGTGCTGGCCAAATTCTATAGCGCCTCCAGAAGGAAAGCAGAGTTTAAATGTCCCGGATCCTTCCCAGCCACCTATAGAAGAAGAACAAACGGGCACCAGGTTAACGTGCCGTCATCTACAGAAACATAGAGGGGCAGAAGAAGGAGGTTTAAATTCAGAAACGCTGAGATGCATTAAGGGCAACAAAAGGGTGAGCTGCTATGGCACGATGGTCCAATAGGTCTATGCATTAACTATGCATTATACAGGGCCAACCCAACTCTTCTTGCGGGTGAAGCTCACTGGTTTTGGGAAGTCTGTTTATTTATAGATTCCATAGCGCCCTCACAATACGGGGAGAATAAAAATGAACAATCACATAAAATCTGGCAATTAGATTAACTTTAAAGGCATAGTGATACAGTGGAGAAGGTGGCCCTGCTCGTAGGAGCTTACAATCTATTATTAGGTTAAGGAAGAATAAGATAGAAGGTGAATAAACATCCCTTTCAGGGTTTATAGTGATAACGTAGAGTATTATTATACGCTAATCCCCAAAGGGCTCGAGCGATTTAAGGTTCTAAGTTTATTTGGTAGCAGAAGCCATTAGACAAGTGGAATAAATAAAGTGAAATGTAAAATGAAGGATCAGGGATGCTTTCCTGGCATAAAAACTGCATGATAAACGTCAGCTGGATGGAGAAAGAAAATGCTGCTACAGCAGACTCCAGAGCCAGAACAGGATCAGCCGTAAGCTCAGCATATTAAGGCTACGATGGCTTCCCGTAAACACGTGTGTGCGGTTCCAGATTATTATATATATATATATATATATATAAATGGCTTAGAGCATGCAGGGGGTCATCTAACAGGTGAATGGACATCATTCTCTGAACCGCTGGAAACGGCTCTGCAGCTCTGCTTGTGTTACGCGCACATTGCTTACCGACAATGATGAGCAAGCAGTGTCCACTCAGCACACATGGGCTACTGAATGAGATAGCCCTCCACGGTGACAGCCATAGAGCATCTCATCGAATGTACACGTCGGGACATGGGTGATGTCATACATTAATTTCCATTTTAGCAGGTCAATATATGGCCGCAGTCACAAGAGATACATTTTTAACACCCCGTTCCTGTTGCCCCTCTCACCCCTGCCTTCCTATTTGCCCCAACTGATGATGGACAACAACTTGCTCTAGCTTCACACGTCACTTACCTCCAGCCTCTGCCTTGATGGCACCCTTAATAAAGTTTGCTCCAAAAACAGGCTGCTTGATTTCAACGCCCTTCATCAGATAGAAAGGCATCATGAAGGACTGCAGAGCATCTCTCCCTTTGGACACAAAAATCACCTGTGGATCAAACAAAAAGTACTGCTGATGACCAAACACAACTCTAGGAAATCACCCCTGCTGCTTCACCACCAATCATTTTATTGGGGAGCAGCTGCGGAAAGCAATTTTTAAATATTGGGGCGGGGGGGGTTGGCTGATGTCCAACTTTAAAGGTACCCAGAAGTCTTCCTGAACAATAGGAGCATCTTGGCGTGTTTACTTTAGTTGTTACCCCAGTACTGTTACTCTGAAAATTTCATCGATATGTCACTTAAACGCTGGTCCAGAGACCAAACCCGAGAGTAAGATGAGTATGGAAGATCTGGCCCGGCCGGGCACCATGTGCTTCAATGGCGTCTGGTCAGAAAAGCTTTTTGTTCTTTAAGATAGGAACTGGGAACACTAGCTTGCATTGCTCGATGCAGAGGGCGAGGAGTCCGGCTGTCTGATGAGTGACCGCTCACCAAGGAGCTTCGCTTTGAGGGAGAGCTAATGATCTCTACGTCTACATCAGGGGCAGTCAAGGGGGAGCTTTGAAGATGTCAGAGATCTTGCTCGGCTGGTGTAGATGTCCTGTAACACGCAAGACAATCTAACGTGGATCTAAAAGCCCCGGCTAGGTTTGGACACATGCGTGTTTGCTTACTCTATATGGGGTGAGGATGACTTGGCCCTTCTTGGTCCCTCTGAAAGCATCTGGTGTGTCCTCCATGTCGCTGAACGATAACTCCACATGATCATAAGACATTAGGACGCTGGAAGAAAAAAGATGGACATGAGTGACAATGAACCGGAAACACTTCCCATCCGATTACAAAACATTCCAACGTGTAAAGTGCCATGGAAGGACGTATCTGTTTTGGAGAGCAGGGGTCATAAGTGATGTCATCATCAATGTGTAGCTGACCGCGGTGAGTATGACATCAGGAAGGGTTCCACTAAGCACCTTAAATGCACTCTATGTGAACCCTTAGCAGATCTCTCATTTTATCCTTTGTGACAGCCTTGCATTCTTACACCAGGTTAAGGAGCTATGATGTCATTTTATGACAGGAACCAACAAGACTGAGTCCTGTGACATATGGATCTTGCATGGTGTCAGACAGCAGCAAAGAGTTGCCCCACCCCGAGGGATGTCAGGCACACGAGAAAGTATTCATTCTCTGTTTTTTCAGCAAGCGTGGGGGCGCCGAGCACCGAACCGCCAGTACATACGAGAGCTATTTTTGTAGCATTATTATTTTTACTTTAGGGCCCCCCCATGGAAGGTGCCGAGGGGCCTGCCTCTCCTTCCTTCCAATTGTGGATCATTAATAAGATACACAGGCATAGTAATTAATGATTACAGATCCTCCAGCAGCAGATGACAGCGCTATATACATCGATCAATAAATAACAGGCGCCACATAGAATATGACGGCAGATAAGCCGCATTTTTACTGATCCCTGGACCTTAATCAGTTTTTTGGTCTTGTCTTATGCATGTTTGAATTAACCTCTACCACCTCTGCTGGTAGGCTGATCCATCTGAGCACCAATAATGCTTCAAGGGCCCTATAGGATCTGCAATGTAGGAGCCAGCAGTATGTCCCTGCATAACACTAACAGATTCTCGCTGTTGCACAATTAGGTGACATATCACAGTGTCAAAAGGTGTTGTGGGCTCTGGACCTTAGAGCTCGCAATCTATGAACCCTGATATGCCCATTATTGTGAGTAACACTGTAATTGGTGGAAACCTCCGTTGCCTGCAGCTGTTACTCTCACGTATTAAATTTTAAAGGGACATTTGTTGACAGGTAGGCGTGTCCCTACTAGGGATAAACACGCCCACACACCCGCCTTGAATGCAGCGTTAGCTGGTATAAGCGCGGACAGTCCGCCGCCCGTCACGGTAAAGCGGTGACTGTAATAACCCACTACGGGGTTTATTTCTATGTATTGCCGGCCAATCGCTCACCTTTCGCTGTTATTAATTACGACACCTCCGCCATCCGTATGGTTCCTGTTCAGCGCCATGTTGCGGTGACAAGTAACCACGCCCACGCAGCCTAGCAACAGCCTATCCGGGCGCCTGGACTGTCACAGGGAATCAGTTTAGACACGCCCACATGGGTACGTATCTAACAGGACTGCAGGTGCAGTGACGTTAAGAAGCTACAGGCTTAACGATTGGCTGATAAATGATCAATAACAAGGCGGGCAGAGGGCACGTGTGGATTTGGTAGATTATGTAATTTAACCCCATGTCGTAGCTCCCAAGGGGCCCTCTTTAAAATGGACGCAGGGGCGTAACTAGAAACCACGGGACCCCCCCAACATAAACAGCTCCTCTGTGCCAGCACTGCCCCAAACAACTCGTCTGTGCTATCTTTAACCTTTACTAACCCTTCCAACATACCACAAATGACACGCACTCATACTCGCTAACACACACACATACTCACCCCACTTACACAGCCCTGCTCACACGCAAGTCCACATCCATGCTCACAAACACACACACAAGTCCACATCCATGCTCACAAACACACACACAAGTACACATCCATGCTCACATATATATATATATATATTGCTCAGGAAATTACAGCAACATAATTTTAAGATTTTTTTTAACAATATACCTGAACCAGTATTTTCCGATTCAGTTGGAATTCCTATTAAAGAGAAAGTGCCACTTATGCAGATTTTGGTAAAGATGTCCTATAGGTTGTGTCTTTTATATATATATATATTTATATATATATATTTGTTTAGTAAGATCACATACAAAAATAATTAATCAACAATACATAGACATTCCATAAAAACGTTTATAGCATTATTTATTTTAATAGGCATTTATTTGATCTTAATTGGTTCTGAAAACAAGAAGAGATAAAGCTGGGGCAATATACTTTTAGGTTTCGGCATCTACTATTTTTGCCCAAGGAGCTCATATTTTATGATATTGTGTAATATGTTTACTACTAATAAAAAATATTTTTCATATTATTTAATATTCTTCGGGTCCTGAAATCACCCCCTCGCCTTAAACTGCCCCTACAATTTTATCTGACCAATCAGCTTTTACCAATGGGAATTAACCTCTTAGAAAGGGGAGGAATAACTTTTAAGCACGGATAAGATGGTTGTTCTAAAGATACATGCATAAAGTGGGTTTCTAATACATTTCTATTGTTTTTTCCTATTTGTAGACATTATTACATTATTTATTGTCTTGAAATGTAAAATGCAACATAATATCTCATTAGCCCAAAAGAACGGTCTTCTCCTTGTACCTCGTTATGTCTTTACATTTTAATATAAAAAATGCACCATAATGTAAAAATGTGGATTTATGGAGAGTGACAGCTTCTCTGTAATCTACTGGGGATGCGACTATATGATCAAATGCCTTTGCCCTTTCACATTAAACTTGACCAGGTGATATACTCATATCCAACACTCTTTGTACCACGTCTGAATTATCTTGGGTCTGGTGCAATAAAACACTCGCTCCCTCGCCAATCCAGAAGATTGGGTACAGAGTATCCGTAAAGATACAGGTGAAAGAGTGGATGAGATCAAGACGACCATCTTTGACCCCGTAGAACGATAGTTTGCCGGCTGTGCAGTCCAAGCTAATCCCAATTGTGAGGTAGTTTGGTGGCTGAAGTCGTTGCTCCTGGTTGTTGTGCCAGGCTGAGTGGTTGGCCCTTTGTACCTGTAGGCACCAGGAGAAGGGGTTGCGCCCAATTTTATTCTCTTCTCCTTTGGAAGGCGCCAGGTGGCTGTACGTTACACCCAACTGCACAAAGAAGTCCGAGATCTCAACCTCCCAGTAATGGTGTCCTTCAGAAAATCCATCAGTACACATCACCTGCCAGTTCTGGAATCTTTGCGTCAGATGAGAGACAGGCTTCCCGGTGAGACAGGCTTTATGAGAAGCTTTACAATTCTGCCGTGAAAGCTGGATGTATTTGTTGGAGCTCTTCGCATCAAAACTCAGGTTACGATAATCTGCAAGAAAGAGGAAATGCTGAAATTCCCGATGGAAGCGTCTGTTTGGGGCAGTACCAGTATCATGAATACACAGCGACTTCTATTACTAATAGTCAATTCTTCTCAGCCTTGTTTGTGGTCTTCACGACTGTGGTTCATCGTTCATCACTCATGGTCCTATAAGGCAGATCCACCGAGAGAATGATTTGCGAATGGATAGCTTTCTAGCTAATGCTGAAGTATGGTTTCCATGTGCGTTATTCGTGTGTATGAGACATGAAATCATGGAGGTTGTGGTTCAGTCTCAACTAAAGATCTACCTGTTGGGTTCTTCTATGCTCAAATAGATGCCATGAGCTTATGTATGTTATGATGAATATAATACATTCCAAATTTATAAAAGAAGACATGTTTTGAGGAGTTACATAGATCTAGGTCCAAGCCTTACCTTTATAAAGACGTTTCCTGTGCTCACTCATGATAAGTGCATGTCCTCGCTGCTTTGCCCTTGGTCTTTCAGGAGAGGGTGAACCTTTGGGGTCTAAAGCACAGAATAACAGAATGTAACAGCCTCGGAATATTATCACTAGTAATGATTCCAATAAGTGTTGCATTTTATGGAAACTGACCTTCATCGGTAGCCTCTGGCATCGCTGGGTAGAGGGCATTAGGCAGTTCTGTCTTCAGTAGCCTGAACACCTCAGGTAGGATTGTGGTCACCGCATCCACTTGCAATGTGCCACACGAAGGGACACTGGCCAACAATGGGATGGAACCAGGCGGGACGAGAAGAGGAAGGCCCTGGAACACAGATATGTTGAGACGTGAACCACAGCCTTGTCTTTATCACAGAACCAGACTGTGTGTCCAAAGGAAGAACCGAAGTGGCCCTCAACATAAAGAGAAACAGGGAAGAAAGAACCCAGAAGCCAAGAAGCAAATTCTGTTGATCGCTACGGATACATTCTTTCTGGATCCTAGAAAAAAAAGTTTGTCCCTAAAGTTTACATTTGTCCCCAAAATTCTGTATTGATACGGCCGGCATAGATTTGAGCCAAACAGTTATCATCCATAAAAGCCTTGTCCCTACTTAACATACAGTCAGTGGCCCCTGGTAACCAGAGAATTGCCATGTCCTCCAGAGAAGTCATCCTTACATGCCGCTGTAAGGGTTTGTCTTTGCATGTAACGCTCTCTCTATTGTTATAGCATCACCGACCTGCAGAAATCTGATGTCATCAGTGCTTAGGAGCAGCTCCTCTGCCTCCTTCTTCTGCTTCTCAAGCGCTTCCATATGCCTCTGTAAATGATCCCGGTTTCTCACCGCCTGCTCGACAGCTGCCCTTTCCTCTTTCCTTATGGACTCTATAGCCAAGGTGCGACATTCATCCAGCGCGGTAGCCAGCCGCTCAAACTGATTCGAGATGCCCGACACCCTTTTATTACAACATTCCTGCGGAAGAGCGAGAAGGCTGGAGAATAAAAAAAAAGACCGAAAGATGCCTATTTTCTAAGATCCGAGGAAAGATGGCCTTTTGTTTGAGCAAATGATGTAGGCGCTCATGTGGATTGCAGCCAGGGATATCTAGCCACTGGCCGCATCCTGGAACATCTGATCTGTGGCCACCGGTCCGCTGGGCATTTGCCAGGTGGGCAGTCCAGGCCCGCCGCGTAACCTTCCACGATCCGGTATGTCCGAACGTTTAGAAGACATACTTATATACTGTACCATGTTCAATCCTGAACTTAGCCACTAGGAGCGAATGCAAAATAAAAGCATGAACGAGCACTTCCAATGCTTGTACACAGGTGTGCAGGTGACATGACATTTATTTATATAGCGCCAGCAGATTCTGTAGCGCTGTTACAATAGGGGACAGTGAAAATATATAAGACAATTTAAAATGACAATAACAATTACTGAGGTCGAGAAGCGGCTAACAGGTATATGAATAAGCAGCAAAGTTTGCTTTGCTAACATGAAAGCTCCTTTAAAAGCCTAAAAAAACTTTAAAAAATAACAACGAAGAACGTCCGCTAATCAGTGACCTCCTCTTATGCCAAATGAATACACGTTAAATTTAGCCAGGAATTCACTTAATACCCAAAGCGCTCCACAAAGAACTGTTAGCTCCCAGGCCAACTCAGAGGGGTCTATTCACCAAAGTAGGAGTTTGCAATTTCAGCTCACCAGCTTTACATTACATCACGTAAGCGGGTCAGAGGTTTAGATGTAACGTAAGAAAGTCTTACTTTACCGAGAGGGTGGTAGATAAACGGAACAGCCTCCCAACAGAAGTGGCAGAGGCTAATACAGCGAGGGAATTTAAACATCCAGGAATGATTAAGGTCGGAGTTTCTACAGCATTAAAAATGGGCTAGATGGGCCAAATGCGTCATATCTGCAGTGACAGCGAGTAACGTCGTCACATTCTGTACCTTTATGTTCTGTATGAGATGATCCAGCTTCATTATCTCGGCTCCGGTCTGTTCCCTGTTACCGCTATTATTATGCAGAACGGCAGACAGTCTCGCCTGTGAAGGGCAAAAGAAAATTCACTTAATAGCCACGCGACTCTTATTACACTCCATGCGAAACAAAACGGAGGTCCTACAGGTATGGAAGGCTAAGAATATGCCCCAAAAGTCTCTTTTTACACCAATATCAGGGCAGGAAATTTACTTCATGATACAACGATATATCTAGGTATCCTAACTGATGCTGTTCTCAATGGTATCTCACAGCCGAAATTCCTGCTTGAATACAGGTGACATTGGGGAGTATCCTTAACACTTGACAACAAAGAGGCAGCACATTATATTAGGTATTGATTTATATAGCGCCATCATATTCTGTAGCACTGTACTGTGACATAAAAAGACGAACATCATAAAACAAAATGGACCTTCAAAAACAACCGTCCAAGGCTCAGTAGCCAATAAATGGCACAGGTGTGGCACCTGACTGGGCCCGGAATGGGTTACAAAATGTAGCCAAATATTTCATTTTGAAACCAGATATTTCCAAAACAATTCTAATTATTGAACAACAAAAATTGCAAGCTTAAATTTGTTTCTAAAAGCTATGAATGCAGCAGTAGGTGATATTTTATGATACACACATATACATCTTACTTCTTCTTTCCTCCTTTCGTTCTCGGTAAGTTCTAGTTGGTGTCCCCGACACCCTGTCACGGAGCATTCAACGCAGACGCATTTCTTCTCAGTGCAGCAGAAGAGGTTTAAGGCTCTGTGATGCCGAGGACAGGTGGCCTCCAACACTCCGGCTTTGGTTTCCAATCTCATGGGAGATCCTTTTTGTCTTTTCTTTTCTTCGTCTTTCAAGTGGTCCACCAGCGCGTTGATGGTGACGTTCTTCATGGGCTCTGGACGCTCCTTGAAATGTTCCCGACACACGGGGCAGGTAATGGGCACCGTTGATTCTACCTCATGATCCCAGTGCCCATGGATACAGGGTTGGCAGAAGTTATGGCCACACGGGAGCGTCAGAGGAACACGGAACATCTCCAGGCAGATGCTACAATTTAGCTTTTCCCGGATAGATTCTGGAATGATTTCGGATTCCGACATGTTGAGCTTGTGGTAGAGATGGAAGGCTGAAGGAACAATCAGATGTAGCTAGGAGTGGGTTACAGGGGCGCCTGTCCAGGACCCAGCCGAGACTAAAGAAGTATCTGGTGGTTTGAGGTCGCTGTCAGGAACCCTGGACGGGATGGAGAATTCATTTGTTCCTCCGCTGCTAGGAAAAGGCAATAGGGAAGTAATGAAGGCTGAGTCTCATACATGAGAAGCTGCTACGGAAGACATCGCGGCGACGAATCGAAACTAAAGTCCCAGGGACTGACAGATGAGAGGGAAGGACTCTAGGAGAGGAGAGGATGGGCCTGGGGAGGGCCATGAAAAAGAGAAGGAGGAAGTATAGTCTAGAGTCTGAGCGAAAGGGAGGGCCAAAGGGAGGAAAGGAAACTCAGTAAAGGGCTGGAGCTGGGTAAAGAAAAAATACAAACACCAGGAAACAATCTGGATTTGTTTCCAATGTTGTTTTAGTAAAAATAGAAACATAGAAGCTGTCGGCAGATCAGACCCATTCGGCACGTCTAGTCTGCCTGTTTTTCGCGCTGTAAAGACCTTAATCAGTCGTCGGTCTCGTCTTAAGATTCGGGACCCATATGCCTGACCCGTGCATGTCTAAATTCCCTCTACCACCTCTGATGGGAGGTTGCTCCGTTTAGCAGGACTGTGGTGCATAACTGCAAACAATCTGAACGCTGACTGCTACTGTCTGGATGAGCTTAATAGGAGTGCTTGCGTGCCAAGCAACCATTACAACAAGTACAACTCCTATCACCCTCATTCAATACATTCTCTAGCAGCTGGAATGGTATGGACAGATATATTTTAGAGGGACCCATGCAGACTCTTTAGGCTGGTGACAGGACTTTGTGTGCTAAAGAGTTAACGCCAAGTACCCCTCAGAAAGATCCTGCAGTGAACAGGAGAAGCACATTGCCCTAAAACTCTCGCTGCCACCACGGTTTTATTTAAGGTCTTTAACATACCTAAGGAGGCTTCAGTAACCCCATGTAGTATATCAAGCATTACAAGATACGTATTTGGCACAAATGTATTAAATTGACATAATGTTCAGGAATGATCTAGAACAGCGGCCCCCAGCTGTCCCTCTGGACTTAGCGCAAGGAGGATCTCTTGCTGCCCATCATGACATTACAGTACATGCCAGCCTCTGAAATAGAAGCTAGGGCTAGGGGTCCATAGTCTAAATTGGCCAGTTACAAGTTACAGTTACATACAATCCTGTGACATAAAAATACATTTCTTCTATTTTTGCTTATTCGTCACATTCAAGTGTTTCAGATTACCAACTAATTTAATAAGACCACGTGAATAAACACAAAATGCTGCTTTTAAATGATCATTTATTTAAGGTAGAGAGTTAATCAAAACCTTTATCACCAATGCGAAAAATTGCTGATTAAATCTAATAACTGATTGGCGGCATAAGGTGAAATCAAACTGTTGCGATAACCGGCATTGAGTCTTTAACATCACTGGAGGGATTTTGGCCGACTCTTCCCAGCTACATTGGAGGGTTTTCTAGGATGAACTGCGTACTCCAGCATTCAATTGGGTTTTAAGTCAGGACCTTGACTTGGCCGCTCCAAAACCTTTTCTTGCTTCTTTGGAGCCATTGGACGTACTCATGTGCTTCGGGTCACGTTCCTGCTGTATAACCCAATCGTGCTTGAGGTATAGGTCACAAACTGATGGCCGGATATTCTCTTTCAGGATTTTCTGAATTCGATTATGGCAGGTCATCATATGCACTTTAATGAATGACAAGAGGTTCCTTTTAATGTAGGTGGTACTCCCTCACATTCTGCCGCCCCCCCCGTATATAAATGTACTGCTTTGTCCACCCTACCATAAAAGGGTGGCTCAATATCAGGTTGGGCACTGGGGTAATACTGGTTAAGGGGCCCCCTGCAGCAGTGGCCCTGCCTAATGCATTATTGAACAGGTGAGACATGAATCTGATTGGATTTAAATATGCATTATATAGGACAGCTAAGATCTTCTTCCACGAGAAGTCTCACTGGAGTTGGATCTTCATACTGTATATTGAAGTCAAGGTGCTAGAACCAAGACTCAACCCTCAAAACACACTAACAGCACAGGACTTTGTAATTACCACATTTTATTCCAACAGGAGATCCAAAAAAATCTTAACCGTTGTGTTTGTGTGTCTTGGGAACCACTGCAATAGCATGTACAACAGTCTCAGATTTGTGGAGATCATGGCTGCTGTTCCTACCATTATTATTTACTTTAGAAGTAAAACACAGCGTTCTATTTATCTGAAGTAACTACACAAGATAATTTAATTGTGAATAAAAGTACAAAACCCAATACTAAGCTGCCAAACCCAGCAGGCTGCCGGAACGATCAGTAGATATTTGCCAGATTGTGACATCATCTCCAGAGTTCATTTTGATTTCAAACCCTAATTTCACAGCAAAAAACAGAATACTACCGCGGTTTAACATCCTTTGAATGAAAAGCTCTGGGGCATAGTATCGCTGCCTGTGTCGGTATACCAGAAGAATGGAAATTTTCAACACATGCTTCACGGCAAATGGAATGAGAAATGCAACATATTTTGATGGTCTTGGGGAACAAATTTATCTATACAAAAACATCGTCAGAAACGTAAGCAAGACAGATCCCAGGCACAGTAATAGCTGCCCGCCTTGGAGGTCCCGTCTCAGTAAATCCCATATGTCATCTCATCTGAGTCTCGGTATCGGTCCAGGTACCGAATGGGTTTCCCATGAGGATACTTGACTTGTGGAGGGTGATAAACAGGAGGACGCTGAAATTCAAAAATCGGTTCCCTCATGTCTGGAAGAGGAAAGCAAAGTGAATAAAAGGTAAATGGCTTCACACAAAAATACATTGCATATAATAGAACGGTTTACTGAGATGCAAAGAACTAGCGAGCACTCGAATCGTCTTCCAAACACCGCAGAACTCATATATACTATAAACTTTATATAGCCCTCCTCAGCTGTTTCTGTAAATCAGAATGTTATGTTATATACTACTTGAGTCCTGCCTAGCCATTGTACAGCACTATGAAATATGATGGTGCTACATAAAACAATAGCAATAACGAGAAAATTATTTGTCAAAAGTAAGAGATTTTGTGCGGCACAATATTAAACATTGAAACTGTATTTCTTATGGCACTTATTGCACTTTAAAAACGTACTCAGCATATTGTGGTAAACCTGGGTAACACTTTCCTCCCATTTACACTGGAAGAAGGCCAGGCCAGCTGGAGTCAGCTTGTCCTCGTACTTCCTGTAGAAATCTAATGTCTTAAAACTTCTTAGCTTTAGGCTGTGACTGTGGAAGAAATACAGAAATCTTAGCAGACTAAACATAGTAAGACCACCTCTATTTGTAATTCTGTCCATGAACAAGAGAGAGAGAGAGAGACAGAGACAGAGAGACAGAGACAGAGACAGAGAGAGAAAGAGAGAAAAAAAGCTTACCATGGGTTTGGTCTCTGTTCCTCTTTGTAATCGATGTGCCCCTCCTGCTTAAAGAGAATGAAGATGTGTCTGTGGAAGCCAGTGCCCTTAGATGGGAATGGGGGAAAGTAATGGCAGATTTCATCTCCAGAAAGGACATTGTTTCCAGGAATATTTCCACTGCAAAGTAGAAAAATGCAAAATAAGACAAGAGTGAGCGCATAAACACGGAAAAATAAAAAGGTTAAACATGGTTAATGTATTTTCTTGAGGTGATAAAGAACACTCACGTCAGCCAATGGACATATTCAGAGTCTGCATCCCTCAGGTGGCCATCTGCAGAACACAATAGCAACACAAGCTCACTTTACACACAGAATGAAATGCAAGGGACAAACAGTAACATAGTCATGTAACCGTTCATACAATCCATGAACACAATTAGGGATTGACCTACAGCCTTATTACCCTAAGGACTTATCCCACTACAAAGACAGGCCTGAACTGACCTGGGTTGGTGAGCAGAAGTGTCCACAATGAGCCTTCTTCGGCATCGAATGTCACCTCGGGGCGTTCAGCAGCCTGGAAGTGAAGCAGGGATTTAGATTCATATTTTACTTATAGTCATGGACAAAACAGATTGCCACACTGAACATATTAAATGGGAACTGAATCTGCCTAGATTACATAAAGAAACCCAAAAATATAACTTTTAATTTACCAATCACTTTACCAAAAAAAATGGTGGAGGGAGGAGAAAGGTTACCAAACAATCCCATTATATTTGATACTTTGGAAAGGGGCTGATTTTGTAATTAGCTGCACCAAACGGGCCGATACCAACCTCTGAAGGAGTCACCACATTTCCATGGTAAACAGGCATCGCCAACTCTTCTCCCGTGTTGTAATGGATCTTAATTGTGATGCAAGGAACAAAGGTTGCTTCCCCAAAAAGGTCTTTGTACACTCCATAGTGATTAGCCACTCTCTGCACATGAAAGGGGCCGCTGGTCCTTTCCCACTCTGCTCGAACATCATCCAGCGGAATATGCACTATAGGAGCAAAGTATTGTCATATACACAATCTTCATCTGTCAATACGTTGCCGACGTTAACTGAGGACTTAACTATGTAAAAGTACAAACTGCTCGGAAGTTCATCATTTCAATCACTTATCAAAGCCAAGTGCATAAGCTAACAATGTGAGCCACTGTGCACGCTGAACCTTATGGTTTTATGAACTACCATGTCAATGCTATAAAACAGGAATTCAAAATTAACTGTAAAGACCAAAAATGTCTACATTATTACGTTTTCCATTCTGTTTACCTATGTGACACTAACCTCGGTAGGAAAATAAATCCTGTGGCTCTGGCTTTACCATTAAATATATGGGTTACAAATCCTAGGAATACTTTAACATTGTTCTGATTAACATATTTATTTAAGTATACACAAATCTGTGTTAGGCCAGACCACAATATGACATTTTGCTGAACAAAAACAAATACGATGCCAAACAGTCCACATAATGAATCGGTGATGTATGTAAAAATAATAATCCATAGTATCGCCTCTCAGCCCGTTTCTTTTTATTAACAAAATACATCCCAGAGCAGCAACACTACAAAGATTGTAGAATGAGAATAATACTGTAAGAAGTCTAAACACACGCCACATGCAGGGTTTCCAGGGAAATTGCACCTTCATAGCTTTTAATATATCAGAAATACCCATAACTTGTGCTTGTTGCTTTTTATGGTAATTGTCTTATTTTGTTTTGAAGATATTACGTAGCTGAGACGTGGAAAACAAAATAGCAACAATTGCTAACTTAATATGTGAGAAATGCCTTCATGCGTAGGGACAGTCATATAGATGTTGAGAATGGCTCCATACCTCATACATAAGTTATGTTTCTAACATGTATTTCAGGCCATGGGTAAGGAGGTTTTCTTTACTGAGGGGTGGTAGATAAGCAGTGCATCCTCCCAGCAGAAGTGGTAGAGTGAGGGAATTTAAATATGCATGGTATAGCCATATGGCTAGCCTGAAACTAGGATAAGACTGGGAACTGAATGGTTTGTATCTGCTGTCAAATTCAATTTTAAAGCTACATACATGTGCGGTGGCGTGCCGCTCTCTCCATCTCTGGATTCTTCCGGTTCGCCTTCAGCTCTTGTTTTCTGGCCATTGCCCTTTTAGCAAGAGAAGGTGTGGAGACAGGGAATCCAATGTCCACGACCTCTTCAACTTCATCTGGAAACAACAAATTAATATTTTGGTTAAGTGCAAACCAAACACGCACCAGTTCCTCAAATGTGGCTTCTTTGTGAAGCGCTGCGGAATCGGCCGGTGTTTTATAAATAAATATAATGTAATGTGAAGACAACCCAATAAAATAAATGTGAAGCTGATCTGATTCCATCTCTGATGGGATGCAGTTGAATTAAAAAAATACAGTATGTCTAAAAGTCAAAATGCCATGTAAAATGCAGAAATATAAACGTAGAAGCGGCACCTTAAACACACTTCATTTTCAGGAGACTTTTAGTCTTCAGTTGTCTTTAGTAGTTAATGGCTCTTTAAATATTTCCATAACACACCATTTAGTATTTTTCTGGATATTGTTTGGGACATTAAGATGTCACTTTACATACATACACACACACACACACGTATATATATACACACACACACCCCTCCACTACCAATTCTACCTGAGAGTCCCTGCTGGTATTTTCTGTATGTCTTCCACCAGCATGGCTTCTTGCTCTCCGCCTCAGCAGCCTTGTAATATCGGGTAAAGCTTCTATATTTCTCCAAGGACTCCACATCCTGACCTTCAAACTGCTGGTTTGGGAGAGGGCCCAGGGGTGCCGCTCGTCTCCATAGCGCAGCTGAGAATGAAGAGAAAATGATCAGCTTGTACCAAACCCCCCCCCCCCCCCCGATTCATCAATCGTAAATAAACCTCAACATCCCAATTAATTAAAGGGGCACTGCAGCCATTTTAGCTGATATGATAACTTGGGGTCCCTTTAATTTTTTATAATGTCCATTAAAGAATCGGCAGAATCTCCCATATGGATTTGCCCCTCTCCCCCACTCCTCAACCAAATGCAGCGAAGGACATGCATTCAGCCGACCGCCTCTCCTGACACGTGATTATACTCACCGCCAGTCCGCTCCAGCGTCGGGGAGAAAGTGATCCCACTTATTAAATTGGGAGAGCCGTCCTGATGCTGATTGGCTGCTTCAAGCAGCCAATTAGTGAGGCGCTCCCAATAAAATCGGTCCCTGCTTCAAGCAAAACTACACACACTTTAAAGGCTAAATGAATGCATATTAAAGCACTTACAGAATACTTTGGCGTGCGTCCCGGGGCTATCTGGGACACCGGAATATGACATTAATGAAGCTGCATTTTATGCTCTAATATCTTCTATCCAAATACCTAATGTAACCCTTTATATGCCATTTCCTTCATTATGAGCAGAATTTGCTATCTCTGGTATTTCTCGTGATGCTCCCCCCCGTTTTTTCACAGCAGTCTCATGTAACACTACTCATAATACCCCACATGACATGACTGAGAGGGGTATTCATAACCAGCCCCCATACTTCCTCCTTGGTCACCCTCCTGCCCATTACATCCAGGCTAATGGTTTCCTTACGTGTTTTTTCACGTCTGTACACTCATTTATTTTATAGCATCCCCCCTTAATTTTTACCGGTGGTACTCAGGAAGCGCCCCGTTACCGGTCTCCTCGCAGCTCTCACCAAGGGCGCCGCCATCTTGGCTGTCGCTGCTCCGTGACGTCAACGACCTACGCGTTTACCCAGAGTTCCAAGCGCCCACACATGCTCGGGAAGTATACAGGCTGCGGTGTATGGATTACAATGAGTGCAACTTTATTGCTGCCGCATTCTAACACTGAGCGGCATTCAGCGCTCTGTACTGACAGGCGGCAGCAGGCACTGCAGATATCTAGATACGGGGAGGAATAAGAACATGCAGTCAGAAATCTTATGAGAGCGATAATACTGACTCGGGCTTCTACGGAAAACTTCGGAAACAAACTGCCTTAGTTATAGTTATATTAGAAAGTTCAGAGAAGGGCTACTAACCTGGTGCATGGATTAGGGATAAAACCAGGAAAAGTTAAAGGCTCTTAATATATATATATATATATATATATATATATATATATATACATATCCTGGGAGGTGACAGACGGTAAAATATTTAGAATATAAATTTATTTCAAAGGGGAAGTAAGCTAGAGGGGCAAAGGTTTAAAAGTAACATCTGGAAATATTACTTTACTGAAAGGGTAGTGGGTGCCTGGAATAGCCTTCCAGTAGAAGTGGTAGAGGTTAATACAGTGAAGACATTTAAGCAAGCATGTAAGCATTAAGAGGTGGGGCAGACCGGATGGCCGAATGGTTCTTATCTGCCGTCCCTTTCTGTGCTTCTATATATAGGAGCTTTTGTGTAATATATTCATTAGAGTTCTAAAACAGATTCCATGTAATCCCCACGTACCCCATTACTGAAGAAAATACACTATGAGAACATCAGATATGCAGCCACATTGAATGGATTCCCATCACCAGGGCCGGCCTTAGGGGTGTGCGACCTGTGCGACCGCACAGGGCGCCATGGTTGCAGGGGCGCCTGACCGGGACTTAGATTAAAGCATCGTTTTTTTTTTTTTTAAACTTTATTTAACATCATTCATGTTAAATAAAGTTAAAAAAAAAAAACGATGCTTAAATCTATGTCCCGGTCAGGGGCGCCGAGCGGTTGCTCGTGAAGTTCTCGGCAACCGCTCGGCGCCCCTTACTCTCCGTGACTCCGTCGCTGTGCCGGCATCTCATGTTGAGCGCCGGACTATTCCGGCTCTCAACATGAAATGCCGGCAGAGCGAGAAGACGGATGCCTCCCGCTCTCACCGCAGGACTCCGGCAACAAGGTAAGTGTGGGGGGGTGTAGTTTGAAGGGGCAGAGGGGGGGTGTAGTTTGGAGGGGGGGTGTAGTTTGGAGGGGCAGAGGGGGGGGTGTAGTTTGAAGGGGCAGAGGGGAGGTGTAGTTTGAAGGGGCAGAGGGGGGGTGTAGTTTGAAGGGGCAGAGGGGGGTGTAGTTTGAAGGGGCAGAGGGAGGGGGGTGTAGTTTGAAGGGGCAGAGGGAGGGGGGTGTAGTTTGAAGGGATGGGGGGGTGTAGTTTGAATGGGCAGGGGGGGTAGTTTGAGGGGGCAGAGGGGAGGGGTAGTTTGAAGGGGTGGTTTGAGGGGCGGTAGTTTGAAGGGGCATGGGGGGGTAGTTTGAAGGGGCAGAGAGGGCGGGTAGTTTGAAGGGGCAGAGAGGGGGGGCAGAGGGAGGGGGGTGTAGTTTGAAGGGACGGGGGGGTGTAGTTTGAATGGGCAGGGGGGGTAGTTTGAGGGGGCAGAGGGGAGGGGTAGTTTGAAGGGGTGGTTTGAGGGGCGGTAGTTTGAAGGGGCATGGGGGGGTAGTTTGAAGGGGCAGAGAGGGCGGGTAGTTTGAAGGGGCAGAGAGGGGGGGTAGTGAGGGGGGCGCCAGAGGAGTAGTCCGCACAGGGCGCCAGAACGCCTAAGGCCGGCTCTGCCCATCACATTGTCACACAGATGGACTTCTCTCTGACCATTCCTCGCTCGCCAGAACCTGAGATGTGACGGGTGGCAGCAGGGAATGGAAATTCATCTGATTTGATGAATTGGAACTGCTGCCTGAAGTGCCCTTGTGTGTTTTTCCTGTAGTTACACATATAGCCACCGGGCTTTAAGCAGAATATACACTCCTGTTGGCTCCTTTATCGATCTTCTATGGCATTTCTATGTTTTTCTTGGATTGTTCAAGAGGTCCACTTATATTCCATTGAATATATTGTCTCATATGCGTCAGGGCACGTAGTGGGACTTGGTCCCCTACACGTGACCAGGTGGTTCCTAGCAGACCACAGAGCATCCTTCGTACCTGGCTTCATCAGTGGTGCCCTCCATGGACTGGGACTCTACGCAGAAGACATGTCATCCATGGAGAGCAATGTGCTTCTTCCTCCTCGTATCTCGGGATTTCCTCTAATGCTGTCGGTGAAGAACTCATGATATTTCACATTGACTCTCGCCAATAGTACAGCCATTAATACAGACACAAATATATCAGCGAGGCTACTAAGTATTTTAATCCAAACATTTTTGCGAGACTTATCTTTGAACCATGTTGTCTCCATTTGTAAACATATGTTGTTGGAATATAAGTGAAAGTGCATTTTCTTGGTGACCCATCCTTCCTTTAACATATACATAGCCCCACTACACATAAGTCCTTGCATATCTTCTGCCTACTTCGGTACAGCTCATGGACTTCAGCGGTATGGGAACCAAGACCAGAGAACTGCAGATACAGGACCAGCACATGGTCAGGCTTTAAAGTGGGCTAGTGAAAATCTCTAACCCCTATGGGATATTCCTCAAATAGAAACAAACCACAATGTGGATACCCCAAGAGTCTGCAGGTGAAGGGAGTTGGCCCCGCAAAATGCATAGTTAAAACATGGAGTTGAAACTTTCAGCAACTTAAGACATTGATGAAGACAGACCTACGGTTTTCCTGCAGAAGCGAGGAAGCCGCAGCTAGCAGCGATGAGAATTGATCTGGCTTCGTTGAGGTATAATTACGTTTGTCTTTGGTACAGCTTGTATTCATTTGTTATCGGTAATGGAGGAATACTTTCCAGAGTCAGGAACTCGCAGCTTTAAATACGTTCTTGTTGCCTTCGGCATAACATATCTTGGTCTTAAATTAAGACGTTGCGGGTTAGTAATGGTTTCTATTAAAAAGTTCCATGCAAAAGTGCTATTTTGTTGGACAATAACCAATTCTGGAGTGGACACCAGTAGAAAAACACAAAAAGGTCAGTGACCAAGGGTTATCATCTCCCGCATAGGACCGGAAATCTCCCTATTCTTATTCTACGTGTTTATTTCTTGTTCCCATGGCAACCTGGATGGACGATTGGGATTTCCGAAAGCTAAAATGTTGGACAAATTTCATCCGAAAAGAAGACGGAAAAAGGTTGTCGAAAAAGAACTTTCCACCAGCGCCCAAGTCTCAGCATCTGATATACTAGAGGAACATGGACTAAGTCCATGATAACATGAAGAATGTTTGTGTTCTCCCATGGAACCTGTCAGACCTGGACTGGCCATCTGTCATACTGGGCAAATGTTCGGTGGGCCACTGGCCATCAGCACGCTTACTCACCCGATCTGCTGACCAGAGCAGGTGTTGCAACGTGTGGCCAACTGCGGAATATGCCCAGCCGCACGCTACATGAGCCAAAAACAACGGCATGTCCAGCTGCCGGTCGCACCTACATCACCGGGTGGCCACTGACCTTAAAGTGCCAGGACCACCTTATCATCACCAGTCCAGCCCTGGTACCCATGAGTTAAATTACGAGGAACCTTGTACGTTTCACGTGTTCGTCCTTATACTTTGGAAAAGGGCTCTTATCACCATAGCAACCAATGAAAACCTTCTGCCGATTTGACCAGTACAGTGGTTGCTATGGTGTTACCTTTTAAATATCACACTTTTAATACATAAGCCCCAATTTATTATATCACCCTTTTTTTTTTCCATACTGGCCAAGCATTGTTCTTGTATTCAACAAATAAAAAAGCTGGAGACAGAATAAGAAATCATTCAGGTGTATTGAGAGATATACACACATCATTACAAGATTACTAAACAAATTCAACTCTAATTATCACCTTGTATTCCCAGTCAGTGATGCTAGGAGTATTTATTATATCACATTAAACCTACACTCATCTGTTTTAGTGCTTTAACCTCTTAAGGACAATGGGTTGTCCTTAAACCCTTTAAAAACAATGCATTGTGAGCCCGTACATGTGTTGTCATGAAGGGGTTAAAGAAGAGTACAGAAATATCAGAACTACTAGACAGAGGCATCTTAACAAAAATAGATTTTTTTTTCATTAAATCAGGGTGGATCTGAACATCAGGCACATACATGTTCAACGAGGGCAACATGTTGAGGGCCATCAAAGTATTAAAGGGGTTTGTCTTTAAAAGTGCTGGCTAATATTTTAAAATTCTTCTTTTTAAAAAGCTTCTGGATGGTTTTTACTGTGCAAGATAATTTAACCCTTCCATACAGTACATAAAAAGCCCCACAAGGTGGCTAATCTGTTCATTCTTCATGGGGGAGAACCGTGATAAAGGGTCTGGCTGAAAAGCAGACAAGAGGATAATGGAGAAATGGCTTTTTAGATATATCGGAGTTCAAAAAGAACACATTTCATTATTTGGTACCAGGCTTGAAGTGCATTAGAAAGCGTTAAGAGTCTATTGATGAATCTTACAGAATGCCTGAGTCTGTTGACGGAATTTTGCAGTAATTAGTTGAAGGATTCTATTTCATTGCTAAGAGCTTTCATTTCAGAACATCATTTGTACAAAACGATGAGGCTGGTTTAGTTCAGTGGCTTGCTGGAATCGATCACAGCTTCGACTGGAGAGGTTTCAGATACTTGTGGAATGATTCATGCACCTTTTGAATAAGAGAGACAAACAATGGGGTTATTGTGGAATATAGTGCCAAAATAGCAAAAAATTTGTCATTTAAGGCTATAATAACTGGGATGTCAGGCATAGCAAGCCACAGGCATAGCAAGCCACAGGCTAAGATGTAATGTAAGAAAGTATTACTCCGTTGAGAGGATGGTAGACTAGGTAGAAAACTCAGAAACCTAATAATCTTGAAAGTTTCATCGTATGGTAGAAGTTCTATCGACTCACCTGGGTCTTGTTGAGGGGGGACTTCTTGGCCCACTCAAACATGTTGTCGTAGACATTCCCATCGTATCTCCCTAAGACAGAGCCCAACTGAGTGTCTGTGTAATCAAAAGCATCCACCAGAGCCACTGCGTTCGGACGGATCACGGCCAGCAGGTCTTTAATCCTCTGTTGGACTTGCTCGATCTGCGAGGCACTCAGAAGGCCAACCTGACAGGGAAGACAGGAGACATCAGACCCAAAAATAAAACCAACACAAACTACAAAGCTTTTAACATTGCAAGTGAGCAGTGCCCTCCTCACCGGTTTCTGTAAGTCAAATTGTTAATTTATATACTACTTGTTATGTCCTGTCTAGCTATTGTACAGCGCTATGGAATATGATGGCACTATATAAAACAATAAAAATAATAAATATCGAGCCACCTTCATTTTCTTCATGAAAGGTACACTTGCCAGATGGCTTCCCCTTACGGTTTTAGTCATATATTACCCCTACACCAAGGTCCAATCAGGGATTGAATGTTGCAGTATTTTCCATATTTAATAATATAAAGTAGGATTAAAGGCTACTTTAGATCTGCTCCATATGGAATTATAGCGGTATATGATCTACGTGAAATTTCCCAGCAAACAGACCTGAAGGAAGTCTCCTGCGTTCCTACTGATTCCATGCAGAGCGTAGAGGAGGCAGAGAGAGCTCAGGATTCGATGGGCGGCCACATCCAGGATCTCAGAAAGCTTGGACGTAAAGAGTCTCACCACCACGTAATGACAGTGGGCCTGGGCAAGAATGTGAGAGAGAACAACGATTTAATAAATACTACTTATGTGTTCGTGGAACGTTTGGCACATTCCATAATGTTAGCTGTGTATACAAAGGCTAAGAATAAAAAGTGCACTATGAGAATAAGTCCATAATGTTTTTTATCTTTGTGGCAGGAGCTCCCGTGCACAGCCTAGAACTACCCGTTAACGCTGATCTTACCTCTGATGCCCGCACCAAATCCACAGAGTTCTTGTTCCAGGCATCTTCTTTGCGCTTTCCACGCTTCATGTCAGCAGCGAAATTCCTGGATGCCGATGCCACTGACCTGGAGCATGGAGACACAAAGAAGCTGGGTATCAAGTTGTGAAAATCATTGGGAACAAAATAAAGCCATAAAACCCCCCCAAAATATACAATGAGCGTCGTAGAGAATTCATTAGAAAATAAAGAATATACTTTGAAAGAAAATAACAAACGCAGATAATCCAAGCAGACTGCTCACCATGCTGCCCGCTGCTTGTAAGCCTCCACCAGACTGTCCAGGTCGTTGATATCCGTTACTACAGATCGGCCAGCAAGGGGCTGAGGCTGCAGGCGCTGCGAAGACACGTTGTTCAGGTAGGAGACCATTCCACTGAGCCTTTCCCCAGAAACAGCAGCTGTGTAGCTCTTCACTAGAAACCTGCGCGACAGAGAAGTCTCAATACATGCAGCAGATTGGAGCAGTAGATTCGAAGAGTACGGTGCCAGCGCACGCACAGTCTGGGCTCTATCGTTACTTTTGGGTTCATAAATGTTGGACAGATGAACTCCTGTATCCAGGGCCAAGTAGCACTAGAACCGATCTATATATCTGCTATGCCAGCGTGACTGGACCACCTCATCAAAACTGACCATTTATGTTCAGTAGAACTTATACCCCAACTTGGTTTTGCTTGAAGTAGGACCAGCCATCACTTTTTAACCCTATATTGAAACTTCCTGCAATAAACTATATTTAATTTTGGATGCTGATATTTTTATGACATAATATTACTTGTACAGTGATGTACGAACATGGAAAGTATTAAATAATAATCCTACGTGGCGTCTTTCCCCACCAAACTCACCTGGCTGTCTGAAGCATCATTACGGTGTTCTCCCCTTCGTAGGTACAGGCTGGGGTGAACGTCACGTAGATATCTGGTATACCACTGCAGCGCGAGTATCCGTGGCCCCCGCATGCCATCCGGCACTCCTCGATGCCGGTATTGGCCGCCCATGTTGTAAAGGCTTTCAGGCCAGCAGACAGCGCGTGGAGCTGAGATGGAATAAAAGTTAGTGATAGAAGGAAGGTAGGGAGCAGAGAGTCACAAAACCTGAAGACAGCAGGCGAGTTGGATTTCTTGTACTAAAACACCTATAAATTACACAGTAATCGTTTTATCGCCAAAGCTAACAAAATGAATACTTCTAATCAGAAATATCCAACAGCTATGCTGACCAACTGGAGAAGTGGCGTAACAATATGGGGTCTCAGGCTGAACCCCTGCACCAAGCATCAATCCAAGCCCTGCACAAAGCTCACAGGAAACAGAAAAGGGCCACGAGGGACTGACTGCTCCTAAGGGACACAAACGGCCTGCCGTTCCATTGAATGCCTCTGGACGAAGGGTTATCTATCGATGAATTATTCTGCAGAACAGTTTCTAAGGGATTTTTACCAATATTGCCCTCTATATGTAAAACACGCAACCCAGCGGTACTTTAACCCAAAGAACATCCAGTTCTGATATAACTCGGCCCCCTGCACCCCAGAACAAAGCGGCGTCCTCACCTCAGGCAGTTCGTTGAGGTTGCCCTGCTGGATGTCGCCGGTGATCCTGTGGTAAGTCTGGCTCATGTACGACCCCACAAATTGGAACGCGTATGCAGTTGCTAGTAGAGGGAATAGTTTGTACTGTTGGGTCTGGAAGTCCAGAATTTGGGGCTCCGGTTCTCTAAAAGAGTAAAAGTCACGTCAAACACATTAAATTAAGGAGCTGGGGGACAGAAAAGGGGGCAAATGCATAAGGGGAAGTAGAAAAAGGGGTGATTTTAAAGGGAAAGCTATAATACGCATGGAAGTGCACATAACGGATAATTGCGCCTGATATGGGTGGGGGCAAACTCGTCCATCAGAGTATCGCATGTTCCTACGATGAGACTTACTACACTTGTGGTCCCCAACACTCACCCAGCTCTGATCTCAGACTGATGCCTCACGGCACTGTATCGGACGGCAATGGTGCAGGCGCGAGAGAGGCTCCTCGCAGAGTCGCCGACGATCATCGAGCGTATAAATACCATGGTTCCGTACGTCAGTTTGTCACTCACTGGCTTCACGTAGGTCCCATCTGGCTCCACCTGTGCAGCATTAACCAGAATATTGTCAGTATTATGTATTAACCCCAAAATAATGTCAATCCTATAAACACCCCAACGAAACAAAGGACGTTTTATGTTTATATGGTCTAGAACCTTGTTTAGAAGTCACAGAACAGTTAACTTCTGGTAGATGACTTTCTGCTCCTCACCTGGGCATATTTCATCAGCATGTTCTCCCGGGGGATCCGGACTTTGTCAAACCTTAGGAACCCATTGTCTGTCTCATCAAAACCAAACTTGGGTCCAATGTCTCCAACCACCACACCTGCAGCCACGTGAGAGTACGAGCGCCGTAAAGTAAATTAGATCACAGGTTATTCATATGTAACACGCCATTGCTATTACTATCTACAAGGAAAGCGAGTATTCATTTCATACAAACTTTATTTTTAACAAAAATTGCACGTTTTGTGCAAAAATTGCACGTTGGTTGTACCAACCAACAAAAACAAGGGTGATCTCGGAAAAAGATTTGTTAGATTTGTTGCCACGTGCAACTGCCATTACAAGGCATTTTGGCGCCATTACAAGCTGTTGCTTGGGAGGGGCTGTGTGTGGGAGGGTACATATTAATAACTGATAGGTAGAAGTAGCCAAAAAATGGGTGTGGTCTCATTGAAGATTACGGCTGTGATTGATGGGTCCAACAACCTGTGGAAGTTTTTGTTACTTTTTTCTCTCTGGCCAATCAGCATTTACAAGGGGAGGGACGCGCATTAGATATATAAGGGTGCTGACGCCATTTTAACTTGTCCGTAGCAGCAGCTACACACTGATGGGAGTTGGCGTGTGAGACAGTGACAGTTAACTTATAAGACGCTGCGATTGATGCTCATTACTCATATACTATACTGCAAGTTAATGAATAGTTTATTTTAGTGCAGAAAATGTACAGTTTTGGGGTGGATTGGAGAAGCTGTAGTGACTGCTGTAGGGTATTACAGGGGCTGCAGCAGATATTTTTCCTCTGTCCCTGAGTAGAGTTTTTGTTGATGAAGACAGTCGGCCATTTATGCCACCAGCCAAACCTGTAATTTGTGGACCGGTACATTTTTTATCATCTATTAGTCTTCATTGATAAATAAATATTGGTGACAAAACCAGGCATTATATAATATAAAATATTGGGGGAAATCCAGTCCTGCTCCAACGGAAATCCAGTCCTGCTCCAACGGAAATCCAGTCCTGCGCCATGTGCCTATGATGTGGCAGTGTCTGCCTGACCAGGCCCAGTGCTCTATTACTACTACTGCTGCGGCACCTCTTCAACGTCCTAATTTCTTTAATGAAAGAAGGTGCCCCCTTTGAGGAAACCCCCCCCCCCCCAAAATGTCATTTCAAATCAAAAAAGACCTCAGAGTTTTGTCGGAAACAAAAGGACAGGAAATGAAATTCGGTGCCTGAAAATGAACGCGGCAAAAACTTCCTCCAAATTGATTTTGCTCGCCACGCACATGTCTATACCAACAGAATCATTCTAAGAATGAACCCTTACCTGGCAGAGGCTCATGGGTGCCCATATGACGTATCGGTACTATAAAGGCTTGAAGGCCCTTGCACTCCCCCTGGGTGTAGAGCTGTGCCAGCACCACTGCATGATTTGATGTCTTACCCACTGCGAAAGACAACAAATGATGGATAAGAGGACACAGTAAAGAGAAGGGGGTCTCTTATAATAAGATATAAGGTAACAGATAACCAAATACTGCCAAGCAACCTCTGAAGGTCTTTAAAAAAAACTAAACCCACGACAATGGCTTAAATCTTTCGTGAACACCGAGATCTCCTCTCTACAGACGTGCCTCTATAGCAAGGTTTTTTGGTGCACATTTGTTCCACAGCTTTATTGGGAACATTTGATCTGTGTGTACAGACTGCAATTCATTTAACACTCCAACTTTTTTTTGAAGATAAGAGAAACTTTCAAAATTAAATATCACAGATGTAACATAACGAGTTGATAAAACACATGGCAAACCGTAGCGGTGTATCAAGTGAGATGGTCCTCAACTCTACTGGAAGATGTGTTTCACCTACTAAGCTAAGACTAGTGATCCAGTCCCTTGTGAAGACCAAAAAGATCACTTCCAGACCACCAATGCAAACTTTAAAATGTACACAGAACTCCTAATCAAGATCTGCAACCCCCCCCAATTGTCTTACAGCCTCCAGGCCACCACTTGATGGAAGACACTGTGGGGCTGTTGAGGATGAATTCCTGGGTGGAAGGGTCATAGGTGGCAGTTGTCTCCAGACCTCGCAAGTGGGTTCCTGGCATAAAAAAAAGAAGATGGTATCAGAAAAAACCCAATAAAAATAGAACAACTCTCCTCCTTCCACAACCACCCTGTGAATTATGGCAGTGTATGTTATTTAAACAGGAGAGACCTGCAGAGATCTACAATGAACATTACATGTGAAAAGGGCTTAACAGTGAAAACTAGATCTGGAGAACAATAAAGACCAACCCCCAAGATGGATTTATGAAGAACAATACAATGTTAATTTTCAACAGATCCCTTGTTCTAGAGTTTTGAAGGACATTACAAAGTGAATCCTTCAGGCCAGAGTTCTGCAGGACAATGTAAGGTGAATCCCCTCATTCCAAATATATTTCAGTTACCATGTCCCATCTCAGTCTGTGCATATGTCCCAATGATCTCCAAGTTCCAGGCAGGCATGAAGAAGCGTTCTTGCTGCTCGGGGGTAGCCTGACCCAGGAGTGTGGGCAAGAACATGCCCAGGTGCAAGTCTAAGGGCTCGGGGCGGCCCCGATGCACAAAGCTGCAGAGGAATTAGGGGGTGGAAGAAGAAAAATGGTAGAGAGGGGGGAATGATTATATTAAAAGAATAGAAGCGGGTGGGTAGAGGGCGGAAATTTTATTAAAGAAGTAAATGGTGTGTGTAGGATAAAGAAAGTGATCACACAAACAGAAGAGACAGGAGACAAAAGATAAAACACAGTGAGTGTGCGTGATTCCACGTTGCGAAAAAATAGCTTGATTACACACGCATATATATGAGTGACCCGACGCCGGCGTTCTAAAAAGGTAGCCGTTCGAAGCCGTGCAACACGGATCTGCACGGCAAAGGAAAGGCGGCCGTCGCTTTTATAATCGGAATGATAATAGAATAAGTGAATACTCCATACAAGCATCTCTACTGAAGTCCCCATCCGCTTCATTCCGGTAGAAGCAAAACGTAATTTCTATATAGCTGGATATTCTATGCAAAAAATACATATAAAGAAAGAGAAAAAAGGAGCGAACATCCAAAGCATGCAAAAATAGCAGACAGTGTAGGGCATGAAAACAGAAAGGAGGACAAGAGGTTTGGGGGGTTCAACAGCATATTTTGTGCACAAATGTGGGTCCTAAGGCATGGCTACAAACTTTGGTACAATTTGAGCCACAAGAACTTAGTGAGTAGTTAGAAGTGTTATATCAGGATATACTTAGTAATAGGGTATAGACTTGGGGGCAATACCACATTTTGGGGTCAAGCGAGTGTAGATGGAGGTCTGATAAGCTTGTACACGCTCTCTCTGTAGTATGGACTAAGGGTCCTATATATCCCTGCAGGTCTCCCTGACACTGCCGCCTTCCCCGTACTTAGACTAACCATGCCCCATTTCAGTCTGGGCATATGTGCCAATGGCTTGAAGATTCCTGGCAAGTGGCAGCCACTTCTGGCGCTGAGAGTCACTGCACTGTTTATTGAGCATGTCTGTGAACATGCTGTAGTGTAAGCCAAGGGGATCCGTCTGAGAGCCAAAGCAGTTTCTATAAAGAGACACACAAAGGGAGTCAGGGGCCGCAAGACCGGTAAAAAGACAGAAAGACAGAGCAGGACAAATGCTGATGAATGATGGATGAATAATGAATGATGCAAAAAAGAGGCAGACAGCATCAGCAACAATTTTTTACATTAAATTTGCTAGGAAACACAGAAACAAAGCATGCGTCGGCAGATCAGACCCATCCAGTCCGTCTAGTCTGCCCATTCTTCCCGATAGAGAGACTTTAATCAGTCCTTGGTCTCGTCGTAGATTCAGGATCGCTTTAAGCCTATCCCATGCACGTTTAAATTCCCTCGCCGTATTAGCCTCTACCACTTCTGATGGAAGGCTGTTCCACTAATCTACCACTCATTTCCTTTCACAACTGGAAAAGAACTCCTATTTATGATTCTCCCAGACACGGTTAACCTGAAGACAAAAATAAATATTTACTTTCCTTTCAAAGTCTTTGCTAAACACAAACCTTTATGTGAATGAATGAACCAGAATGAATGAACTATTGGCTGGGAAGTTCTTTGACATCACTAACAACCAATAAGAATCAAACCCCTCTGGTCGCAGTGTTCCAAACTAAAATTACTCTGTTCCTGATCCCTAGTTTTAAAAGTGCTCTTATCACCATAGCAACCACTGGATTGGCCCAATCAGCAGGACCATTTGATTGGTTGTTATGGAGACTCGTCCACTTTTCAACTCGTACCGAAATGATTATTTCTTTGAACGTATTATTGTCCGTGTTCCACTTGGCCTCTTTGAGTGGCCTCTTTAATCTTTGCAATTTATTTATAATTTGCAGAAAAAGTTAAATCAGGGTCCAGTTGGCCATGTGACTTTTTGGAATTACTAAATTTCTGTATATTAGAAATGTCTTAAACCTTAAAGTTTAAAAAAAATAGCCCCATAACCAGACTAAGCCAAAGATTTGATGCTCTTAAAATTATTATTATTAATAAATAATAATAATAATAAATACGTGTAATGCAGAATTTAACTTTAAACGACATGAACTATAAAATCCAAAGTGAATCGAGTAACAGCAGAATAGCGCACAGATCCTTGAAAGTTTTAATTATACCCCAGAGGCAGGTACGGCTCAGCGATTAACTCATAAATCACCATCACGCCCTAAAATTAATAGCAAAACAAGTGAAGAAAAAAGTACAGGCTTTAAAAATGGCCATAAACAGTCTGATGGACTCCTGATACGAGATAAAGTCCAAGGTATCTAGGTGACAGAGCGCTCGGGGTAAGGGTGTACACAGGTCGCTGTCAGTATGCACATTCTACACGGTACAGCTACGGGACATAACAGAAGGGAGGGGAGGGGAAGGGAGGGGAGGGGAGGGGAAGGGAGGGGAGGGGAGGGGAGGAATAACCAGTAATAGCATCTCCCACAATGCACTCTGTGAGCGTTCGGATCAAAGGTAGGAGTGCAGGCGAGTCATAGCGAAGGATCAGTACGCGAAAGGAACGTGTGCACAAAAGATTGCGTAATGCGCAAAAGAACTGGGGCTTTGCGTTCAGCTTCGTCCAAGAAACACAATTCATCGGTAGAGAGAGACCTACGTGGAACGCCAAAAGGGAAATGTCACCTTAATGTATAGATTTAAAGCCCACTTTAATATTTCCTTTATTGGATTCAGTCGGAAGCTCTATTCACTAGAATTACTCGAAGAGCGGAGCTGGCCCTGGACAATGCATTGCTAAATCAGTAAGAAGGGCTTTCATTAATATCCTATGTTACCTATGTTTTATATAGGGCCAGCTCAGACCTTCTTCTAGGAGGAGTCCACATACTGTACAGTCGTACCAGCTAGTGGAAAAGCTCATCTCTTTGAATACATCCGTAAGTCTGTTTGGACGTCTGTCCCGGTGACCTAGTCTCCAACGCACTATACAGGGATCAAAAGAGTTTATAGGCAACAACTCTATTGGTATCTCAGTCTATAAACAGAATGCTTTGATGCTCAAGTCCAGAACTAGGCACTAAAGGCCGCGCATGTAATGATGCTTAACCGGAGCAAAGAGCACTTCAGGCTCAGGGTTACCACTCGATAAAATCATTTTATGTTCCTTTATCTCCATCACAGATCAGATTGAGGGCACCGGGAACGCGGCTTCGGGACGTTTTCAGCACAATCATATCATTCGTTTCCTGCCTCAGTTACAGCGAGAAACCTCTACTTAAACACCATCAGTCCTTATATCGTTAATGGAGGTCTGTCAACTATGGAATATTAATGCTGCATTTGCCAAATTTTACTCATAAAAAGAGAAAAACAATTTTGTCGTATAATTAATATATATATATATATATATATATATATATATATATATATATAAAATATACACAAACATATACATACACCAGTATATATCAAATAAACATCTATTGGTGGATAACTGTTTTCTTTTTTTATGTGTATAATAAAAAATAAATATATTAGGTGTTATATACAATAGGGATTCCATACACTTTATTTATGTTAGACTACGCGGGATGATTTCAAAACATCACTTCTGTTGCTTGGTTCCCTCGGCACAATGACATCATCGTTATATGTGCAGCATGTTATACATACAGGGGAAGAGAGCTGGCCATGGTATATGTAACATATGTTATACATACAGGGGAAGAGAGCTGGCCATGGTATATGTAACATATGTTATATATACGGTTAGTGCCGACTTCACGTAGTGACATTAAATGCTACGATGTGGCCGGCCTCGGTACGCTTATCTTCTAGAGATAGAAGAACCGAGTGCAGGTAGATTAAGCCAACGAGGAGAGATAAATACTGTCCTTGAAGTATGGCTCAAAGCATAAACGCAGGGAATGGGGTTATTACAGTTCATTCATAAAAACAAATTTTCATGGTAAATAAATTTCCTCTAATGTTTTCTTGCGTCTCGGTAGTTTGATACTATCACTAAATCTCTCTTTAAATACATTGAATTAACTACCTCCTGTACTTTGTTAAGAGGAGGACAAGAGGCCATAACCTAAAACTAGAGGGGCAGAGGCACAGACGTAATGTAAGGAAGTTTTACTTTACTGAGACAGTGGTAGATAAATGGAACAGTCTCCCAGCAGAAGTGGTAGAGGCTATTACAGCGAGGGATAGACATAAAGCTATCATGAATCTGAGACGAGAGCGAGGACCGATTAAGGTCCGAGACTTACATGGGTAAGAATGATTTCCTTTTATTTTACTGAATACCGCGCATGGTTTCTGCGTACCTCTTGAACCAGTAGATTTCTTCCGGGTCGGATATCCCGTGTTCCCGCATCTTCTGCACCATCACGGCGCTCTTCTTAATGGCCACCTCGTAGCGCTCGCTGCGAGACAGGAAGTTGGGGTCCTCGTGTTGGAAACTGGGGTCATCGTTCACCAGGCATTCTGTACAGCAGCAGACGAGTAACATAAAGTAGCATCACTAATGGCGTTACCTAGCAACCTCCTCACATATAAGATGGATGGACAGATGGACGGAAAAACAGATCTGGAGATTAGCATCCAGGGCAATGATCTCCCCTCAGCGATGGGACAGACAGCCCTGTATATCTTTATATACAGAACACGGATAATGTATAAATGTATACGTGAAGGTAAATTTATATGAGAATGGGGAGACATCCTGCCCCAACCATCACACTTTCCCTGTCTCTTTAATACCCACGAGCCTGATTACTATACAACCCCCACCCCGCGATACTCACCGATTTCTCTCCTCCTCCGGGTCCTCTCGGGACTTCCATCCAGGATATGGGTGATAGTCTCCGGGTTGAACGAGGCCGTAGCCCGCTCCCTGCTCAGATCCGGATTCATGGCTCAGCTCTGACAAGTACAAGTGCCGAACTCCGACCTTCGCCTTGACAAGTAACTGCAGAGCGCAGCCTCCTGCTGGTCACATGACCGGTACAAGCCTCCGTCCTCTGATCACGTGGCCAATTCCGCCCTCCCTACTGTCACAGCGCAGTACTACAACTCCCAGCATGCCTTGTGTTATTATTGAGCGGCTTGCGAATTGGAGCGTGTGAGGTGAGGCTCGTTATTCACTGGCAGTGGCGGCTAAATTATTGGAGTTCACCAATCTTTATCAGATCGCGAGATGTCTATACTGGGGGTCTTTCTTAGCAAAACTGATGATCGCCCTGTTGTGGGTTTTAATTACTGTACCTCTCAGTGCAACTCACTTTATGTCCATTATTTTCTCCATTGCCTGAAAAGCTTTTTTTTTTTTTTTTTACTTAATAGTTTTCTCTATTTCGGGGAATCAGGAGTCTTTAGTAAAGGTTCGTACAGTTTATTGGCTCCAATAAAGAAACAAATGTAACTTTGGGGGACCTATTTGGGGGCCATATTCTCAGAAGCAGCATTATTATTCCTCACATAATTGGTGTTGATTGGGTTAGATAAGCTGGATCTGCCACCCACTGTCTTGTATCTCAGAGTCCATGTGGTGAAGCTTTTTTATTAAATAGCTCCAATATTTCTTGCCACCGGTTGGCTGTTTAAAGAATCTCTGTGAAAATGTAAAAGGACCGGACAGCCATCCTATGGATTAAAGTGCGTGTGATGGATTGTTTAACGCGGTCGTGACAGGGTTACAGCCTGCCCAGGGTTTGAGCTGAAGCTAAAGATTCACATGTAATTCCCAGAATATATGTGAGATCTTAACATGTATTTGACACGGTAAGGAACCTACACAGCCTCGAGCGACCATAGAAACCGGTGGCCTTTATTCTTAGAGAACCTGCGTGCATTCCGTGAAAATGTCGCAATAGTGACTGCGCGTGAGCTGTGTCGCTGCTGCTCGTGCACGTGTCGCACGTTGATCAGAGCTGCACATATACCCTATGCGGACAAAAGTATTGGGACACCTGACCGTTACACCAACAGCCACTTTTGTTACATTCTGAATACTGTATTTGCTCGATTACAAGACGACCCCCTAAATTTGAATATTCATTTAGAAAAAAAGCCTGAATATAAGACTAGCATTGTCCAAAATGTCTTGGTATGCTGTGTCCCATATAGTGTATCTTTAATGATATGTTTTATTTGTTTAGAATGGTCTTCTAGGATTACAGGAGAAGAAACCAGCACACAGTTGCAGAGAGGTTTACTATATGTCGGTCGAATTTATTTAAAAAATATATATATATTATACTTTTGCAGACGCACGAGGCATGCTTCCGTCGGCTGCACAATATCACTTCCTGTGGGAGATCGGTTCAGGAAAGGTGCCAATAGGAGCTACGGTGCGGACGTTTGGCAGGTTGGTGTCCCAATGCTGATCAATCTTTCCGTACAGCAAAAACATGCACTGATATCGATAACTGATTATTATCTGGGTATAGAAATATCTGGTTCGCATGAGGTTTAATTTTGGAGTCGAGCTTATGTGAAAAGATCTCACACCCCAAATTGAAAACTGAGATCCAAACATTGTATGCATTTTAGAGAAATATAGTTTAATATTAGATGACTCTATCGGGGGAGACACTGTTTTTGATTTTTGTAACGCGATAAAGCTCTGAGACAGGTCTGTATGAACAGACATAGTGCTCCCACCACAGGAGTTCAGAAAGGTAAGAGATAGATAGTGAGAAAAAGGAGAGGTAGTGAGAAAATGGGGAGATAATCTGAAAGGAGGGAATGGGAAAAGGAGGTAAATAAAGAATAAGGGGAGAGATAGGGAGAAGCTTTAGATGTAAGGAGGAGAGATAAAGAGAAAGAAGAGTGATAGAGAAAAGATGAAGAGAAAGGTGTTAGATAATGAAAGATGAGAAGAAAAAAGAGTGGGACAGGGAGAGATGAGATAAGGAGAAAGGCTGTAAAATAGGTAGGAGAGAGGTAAGGCAAAACTGCAGTGAAATAGGAGAAAAAGGAGAGGTAAAGAGGGTAGGGATAGGGGGGAAATGTGGCACAGGCAGGCTGTTTGGGGCAGAGGTGGCACAGGCAAGCTGTTTAGGGGACAGCGATGGCACAGACATGCTTGGGGGAACAGATGGCACAGGCAAGCTGTTTGGGTGCAAAGGTGGCACAGACAGACTGGGTTTACATGTGGCACTGTGGGACATGTTGTTTGTGAAGTTGGAGTTCCCAGGTCCCTGTGATCTGTAGTTATACCCCTGATGTGGCGTGTCTTTATGTAGTTTTATGCAGGGTGCCATAGGATGTTATTCACGCACCGTTTTCATAAGGCTGGGCAGATTCTGCCTGGTTATTCGTGATCCTAATTATTGTTCCACAAGCACATGGCCACGCTCCAGGATCCTGGCTACTAAAATGCTGGCACTTCATTTAAGTGTCTTCAATGCAAAGTTGTAGATGTTCTTCCCAGTGTATATGTTTTGTTTTACACCCAAAATGTGTAACACTCGTTATATAGTTTCATATGTCACTTTCCATTGTCATTCGAACAAGTGAGGCGAGAGAAATGTATAGCGGAAATTGGGGATCAGGCACACGGTTATAGATAGTATGGGTTTTATTGTTGTTTCCACACCGGGATAGTTGGTAGATATTATGTTGTGGGCTAAGGCCGTCTTGCTCCTCAGATATGTCTGGCCCTTACATTGTGTAATTGTATTTTTAAAGATTATTTTGTGTTAATTGATATTTCATGCCCTGAAGAGAAAAGTTATACTTTTTTTTGCCACACAATTGTAATCTCAACACAGCTTTGTGGTTTTTTTTCCTCCAAATTTCTTCTCTTTAACCAGACTTAGTGCTTATGATCTGGCTCGGTCAGAGGCAACAATCACGGCACAACATGCGTGTGTCCAGCACCAGCTCCAGGTGCGCACAACCTTTGTGGAACCATTCTCTGCCCAGTTAGGGTCTTACTACCTAGTGCTGGGTGAGCTGGAGGGTGGTGAGTTTCCTGGAATTCTTTAGAATCCCTAAATATGGTGCTGGTGGTTTCACCTGCAGTAACACTTTCTCCGTTTCTAGATTCGGCACCAGTGCTATGTCCCCGACTTATGATCTGCATTGACGGTGCAGACCTTTCCCTGCTACAGCAAGCAGTGGAAGAACAGAGAAGATACATCCAAGGCAGAGAGGCAGCAGCTGATATCAGCTTATAAGCATCAATCTGTTATCCAAAAACCACTTCACTGGAGTTTCATGTTGTATATATGATGTCATGCCTTCATAATGTCATTATATGTACATAGTTGTATCTATGTACATATGTATCTATTTCTATATTCTGATTGAAGAACAGAAGATAGATAATGAGAAAATGGTCCTAGAGAAAATAGTGTATATAAGTTGTTGACACCTCTTAGTCATAATAATATATATGTTTTAAGATGTAAGAGATGCTACCTTCAGATACCAAAATAATAATTCAAGTGTAAAAAGGTATTGTAAGGGCTTTGGTCATTGAATCCGAGGCATCCGAAAGATTATTGTACTGGTGGTGTATAAAAACCAGTTGGTAGATCTGCAATTTTGTTTTAGAAACATTAAAAGAAGTTGACCAATACATTGGCCGCTAAGAGTTTCCTTAATCATACCCTGGACCTTCTGCTTGTCATTTTGTGGGATTCAAGCAGGGTGGCAGAAGAAATGATCTCTAGTGCTCCTTTATATGAAATCTACAAAAATTTATATTTGATGAAGAGATGAAGATTAAAAAGCTCAAGACAAGTTTCCAGTTAATTGACTGTTAAATATAGTAAGAAAACTAGTTTATTGACAGAACAGTGGACACCAAAGATACAGTAGATTCATTATAAAGAATCCATAATAGTATGATAAAGTAGGATACTAGAACACAGCTCAGTAAACATTACATTATATTAAATTCATACAATAATAAGAGGTGATCTCCGCCCTTAGTATTTGTAGGATTTTAAGGATGGGATGGTATTCACAGGACGATAGAGAGTAGGTTGGTAGGCCTCTGAAGCTGCTTGGAATAACAGGAGTCCGCTTCCTGGGTCTCGCCGACACCGAGCCATGGCCTCCTTGTAATTCACTTTTTCTTTAGTGATTGGGTCTATAAGATTTTTCTCATAGTTTGTCTCATCCTGGATCTGAGCAGCGATGTCTTTGCTTACCATTCCTTGCTGTACAGCCTCGGACAGCGGAATTCTCCCCGTCTTCTTGGTATCGATAAGACCTCCTGTAAGGTGTTGGACTACTAAATATGGCAAGGCTGTTTCCATTGACATTAGACCTTTCTGCACAGCCTCTCCCACAGACAGACGCTTCTTAGTTACTGGGTCCTCAACACCTGTGAAAGCTTTCTGAGCTTGGAGGAGGCTTGGTGTGTTGCTTCCATCAATCATCCCACGGTCTATCGCTTTATGAACTGAGAAGCGGTCTTTGCTTAATATGTCGATAATACCACCAGTGGCAGCCTGTGCCTCTAGCAGTTTCTGTCCTGTTACAGGATCTATCATTTTTCTTGCCAAAGCACTTCTGATGGTGCATTTGCTGTCTACAGTTGTGTCATAGACTCCAGAAATTGGAAAGCTGTCATCGTGGAAGACCTTGGGTGGGGCACTTTGAGTGAAGAATGTGCGGGTCTGCGTGTGGCTGGTTGGGGAAACAACTGGGGACCTATTACCAATTATGGAACCAATGGACATTGAATGTGGCTTATTTTCTCCAGCCACCAGAAGGGCAAACTCTGAAATTGGTAGTCTGCCATCCCTGTACATCTGCAGTTCTTCTTTGGTAATTTTTCTAGTCCTCAAAGCGTCTTCAATGGAATACTGCTTACCACTCTTCTTATCCAAAAGGACAGAGATTTCACCACTTGACCCCATGGTGGATATCTCTTCCCAGTCACACTCTAGCTCTTGCAGCTGGATATATTGGTCCCTGTCTATAATGCCTCTCCTGTAGGCTTCATAGGGTGACATTTCCTTGCCAGTATCTGGGTCTAGGATTGATATTTTCGTGGAGACGTTGGTTTCTCTCATCTGTGTTTCTTGATTGCGTTCTTCACGATTGACACGAGACTGTAGCTCTCTTATGGTTCTTTCCTTCTCATAGATGCTGTCCTTTTCTTTCAGAATTTTGGATTCCAACAGGGACAGCTCGTGGCCCATCTGCATTTTCTTCTGACGTTTATTTTCTGCTTTCTGTGTGAGCAGTTCTGACTCCTTGCTTAGGAACACACTTTTTTGCTGCTGCTGTCTTTTAAGTTCTAATAGCTTACTTTCAATTTCTGACTTCTCTTTTTGGGCTTTTGCTCTGGCTTTTTGAAGCTCTGCTTCTTCCTTTGACCATGTCCTCTTTGTTGCATCCACCCTCTCAAGTCTCTCCTTGAGTCTTCTAGTCTCATCCTCCTTGTTATGCCTTGCATTACGCTCTTTATTATAAAGTTCTCTCAGCCTGGCTCTCTCATTCTGCAGCACCTTGTCTTTCTCTACACGGATGACCTCCTTGTAGATTGTTTTTTCTATTGATTTTTCTCTCTGTAAAATATCTACCTTTACCTGAAGATTTTTACATTCTCTTTCGATGTTCAGAATGTTGCTCCTTTCTTTATCAAGGTCAATGCGCAGTGTGTTGGCTGATTTCTCTAACATGGGATCCTTTTCGACTTTCACCACTTCCTCCATCACAATCTTCTCCTGTACAGGTGGAGGGCTTTCCTCAATTTCCTTGATCCTCAGTGTGATCTGGCGCAATTCTTTTTCTGCAGCCAGCTTTTTATCTCTTTCCTCTTGGAAGTTCAGTAGTTTTTCATTTTCCTCCACCAGATTGCGTAACTGCTGGACATCACGCTCAAGGCGACGTCTATTACTGACTTCTTCATCCAAGGTTCTGCTGAGTCTGTAGTGATCCTCTGCTATCTTGGGATCTTTCTGCAGGTTGATGACTTCTTGCACCACCACCCTTTCCTCTGGCTTCCTCCTTTCCAACAACATATATTTGTTTTGCAAATCATAAACTGTATCTTCCACTGCCCTCCTCTTTTGGGACTCTTCACGTACTTCCTGGCGTAAACGCTCTGCTTCTTTCAACAACACAGGGTCATTTTCATACTTGACCACCTCCTTGTTGACTGTTTTTGTCTCTACTTTTGACCTCTCCCTTTTCCATTCATCTCTTTCCTTAGATAGTTTTGACTTCTGTTCCAAGTACCTACTGCTGGTTGACTCCAGATCCTTGACTTGTCCTCTCAGCCTCTCAATTTCCTTCATTACCTCAGGTGTCTTTTCCAACTTCACTACCTCCTGGACTATTTCTTTATATTCTACCACAGGTCTCTGTGATCGTAAAACAATCAGTTCATTGTGGATTGTATCCAACTGCTTTACCTGAGTAGAACTTTGAGAACTGATCTCCTTCAGCGAACTCTTCAAATGAGAAATCTCTTTCTCAGTTTCCGGCTCCACAACAAATATTTCATTAACTCGTTCTTTGATTTCTATCTTGGGTTTCTGCTTTTCTACTACCACATACTTTGACTGTAGTTCTGTCAACTCACAAGTCACCGTCAAAGTCTTATTCCTCTCTTCTTCTATTAGTGTTCTGAGCCTGGCAGCTTCCTTTAATATTTCTGGGTCTTGCTCCACTTTCTTTACCTCCTTCACAATGACCTTGGGTTCCACTGTTGCAATCATTTTTTCCAGGTCCTCTGTCTTGCTTCTCAGCTTCAAAATGTTGTCCTTAAGGGATTTTCTCCTGAAGGTGTCATCGTCAATCTGCATTTGCAATGCTCTGGTGGCTTTTACCATGTCTGGGTCTCTCTCCAGTTTCACCACTTCTTTCAGGACAACCTTTTCTTTAATGTTTGGCTGCTTCTGCTCCAGAGCCAACACTTCTTTTCTCAGATACTCTAGCTCTACAGAAATGGAGTTGTTCTCCTCCTTCAACTCCTTAATCTCTTTCCTTAGGGATTGGGCTTGCGATTCTATATTGGGATCTCTCTCTATCTCTGTGACTTCTTTGGTAAGTAATTGTGGTTTGATGTTTTTTCGTTGGCTCTCCAAGGTAACCAACTTCTTGCTCACCACTTCTATCTCTGACTGTGTTTTCTCTCTTTCTTTATGTGCATTCTCTACTTGGCTTCTCAATGTTGCCAGCTCACTTTCCAAGCGGGGCTCTCTGTAATACTGTACCACCTCTTTTTCCTCCAGCCGTTCTACGGGTCTTTGTGTCTTCAGCAAGAGCAGTCTCTTTCGGTTCTCTTCCAGTGCCTGCTGTACCTCAGCAACCTTTCTTTTTTCATCGTCCAGGTCCCTGGAGAGAGATTCCGCCTCTTGAATGGATCTACGTACATTTTCTGAACGCAAGTTATTCTGCACTGCTAGTTGGACGCCATCTTGAGTATCTGACTGAAAACGAAATATACATGCATTGGTTGGTATAGATAGAAAAGGTACGACAGTCTCAATGCTAAGTCGTTACTGCACGGTTGAACTAAAAACCGAACTAAGTTAAAGAGGAACAGTTTTTTGTAAGAGGACACTATCATGCCAATGAAAAATCCACTTGTATGACACCACAGGATCTGTAGTCATATGAGTAACATAATACCAGTTATGCACAAGAATTTAATAATATATAAGGCAAGTGGCTAAATAGACAGTTGAGTCACAAGACTCAAAGATATTACCTTGTCTAGTACTCTCTTTGCAAAGTCCATCTGGCTGAGTTGTTGCTTACTCTCCACCGCTGCCTCAGTGTAACGCTTGACCAGATCTTTTTCCTGTTGAAAGAAACCAGACAATGGGGGTACATATAATTTAGTGAAGTAAAGATGAAGTCTCCCAACATGAATTAATTTATACATTTAACCTTAGCCACCATGTTCTTTTTGTGATTGACCTCACCTTATTTTCAATGCCCTCTTGTAATGTGGAGACCCGTGGCATTTTAGGATCAGTAGCACCAATTGAGGTTTCCAAAGTAGAGCAGTAACGATCAGCAAGTGCCTCATACTCCTAATAATTAAAGTTAATTGTTTATTTCCACCCGATATTTTGAGTATCATCCTGACTTGTAAAACCAGCACAAGTCATTAATCCATATCTAGCTGGAGAAACAAATAATATCTTGATGTTTCTTAACAAGCTGCTGGTGTGCACCAAGCATCACTAGGAGTCAAGGGAGGTCAGCAACAGATTTTATGGAGAACATTTGCTGAAATATCCTATATGCACCAACAAATTAAAAAAGATTTGTCACAAACACATTACCTACCCTTCCTATGGTATACCTGTTTTTTCTGGCATGAACTCAAAATCTAGTTAATACGGTTTTGCACCATTCTACATTCCCAAAAGATTCCTAGTTCACACCAGATGTGTCATTAACTGCCTGTGGTAATGGACACCATTCCTGTGAAAGTTAAAATTGGTCACGCTGCCTACTGTAGTTGGCCAAAACCTTTATGGGAACATAACCACTGGCATGCATCACCAGCAGGGTCAACTTTCTATGTAGATCACAGTTCTTGAGCTGAAGTGAAATCTAAGATGCGTCTAGTTATATTTTTCTACTGGGGTTTGACTGATAAGAACAGAAGCTGATAAATGCACCTACCCCAAGTGTATTCACAAGGTCATGTGACAGCTTCACCATGTTGTTTTTTTCTGGCTCCTTCCTCTGGATCTCATCCACCAGTCTCTGTTAGGAAACAACTCAATCAGATCAGTTAAGTGCCCCCTTGCATTGAAGGCTATGCACTAAATATATATATTTTTATGTTTTTGGTTTCCATATACTATGTGTACTCTTAGATGTCTAGGGTGCTGGCCCTTCAAATACAGAGAGCTCTGTCAAAAAAAAATGTTCATAATGTCAAAAGGATATAATTTACTCACTTACCCTAAAATTCTCCCTAATGTATTATGTATTTAATATGTTGGAATAGATATGTGTATAGAGGAGTCTCATGGGAACGTTATGGGTTCAAAACAGTCCAGGACCGGTAAAGGGAGAATATCATGGTGAGCAGGTTGGATTGTATTGTATTTTTTGGCCAGTCAGTTTGACAGCATTACAATAACTCAACTGCACTTTGAAATGAATTCATTGAAGTCTTCACTGCGCTTAACACAAATAGCGTTTTGCTTTAGTCAACTATCACATGGGAAAATCAAGCTCTGTTTTTATATGATCCAACGACCTAGCTGTGATGCTCGTACATTAATTGTAAATTCCCCATTAAAACCCATCAGCCTTGGTCCATTGGGCAATTGCCTTAAAAGATGTGGCCCAGAGTGTCATTAAATCTCCCTTTCGCTCACCTTCTGGGATTGCAGCTTGTAGTTGACCTGGCTTGGTCCATCTGATGAGGTCACCTGATTCCGTGGAAGGTTTTTTAGCCAGAGGTCCAGACCTTCACTGGTGGATTTAAATTGCTGGTATGGCAGATTAGCATCTCTCAGCATCTTCTCTCTGCCAGGAAATAAATCCATAAATTTAACACAATGCACCTTCTGGGAAAAAAGGTTCACATTGATACAAAGCCCCAGATAGACTAGCACAATATGGTTCCCATAATACATCACATAACACCTACAATGAAATTGTCCGCTTTGTATCTAAGTGCCCCCAGTCTGTGTAGTTTCTAAGTGGTTACTTTGATGTATTTATTTGCTAAGCTTTATCAATCTAATATTTATAGCATATTTATTATATATATATAATATTGGAATTGCACGTATAAATATTTATTGATCATTTACTATATTATATATTCGCAAGAACTTTTGTAGTTTTATAGTTCGTTTGTTTCAATATGGAGTTTCGGTAGCTAACACTGAAACTCTCCTCATTTTTTTGGACGTGTCTGCGTCTTCTCACCTCTGATCCAGCTGGTCAGCTATGGCGTGGTATCTGTCATTTTGCCGTTGAACTTGGACCCGCTGGCGTGGAAGGTCAGGGCTGTGTTCCTGGGTATTGCTCTGTAAGGCATTGCATGCCAACTCTGTATCCTTCAAACTCCTGTTAAGTTTCAGGAGATTGTCCTGTTTGTCCACAAGTTCTTTCCTCATTTTCTAGAGATGAAGGGATACATGGTGTGAAACCAAGACTTTGCCCACACTCCGTGATAAAGGGAGTAGTTAGGGAATACATGACATGACCTGCTGGCTTGGTTTCTTTATCGCACTCATAGTTAATCACAGGACACTACTAATACCCAATTACTTTCATCATATTTATTTTGAGCCGCATGATCATACTCCTACGTCTTACCTGGATCTCACTGACTCTTTCCTGCAAGGCATTGGGGGTGTATGGAACGAGTCCATCCTTTGCCAACCATCCCTCAAATCCACTGATCATATCATCTGTTTTCTTGATTTGATTTTCCAAGTTTAGTGATGCTTTAGCTCTGGGGGGAAGAAATCATAGGAATTTGCCCATTATTGATATCGCTAGGATGTATAATGGGTAATAATGGGTAATCAGGAGATAGCAAATGGTGCATCCAATAAAAATGTGGAAACTAAAGGAGAGCCCTGCTCAAGTTATTTTATAATCTAGAATAGATTGGGGAGAGCCTTGGTAAGGATCCAGTATGAAAGAGGCTGTTGAAGTTGTGGGCTCTTGCTATCCTCAATGCTCAATCTGTGAAAGAAGGGAGTTTGTAGCCTCTTTAAAGAGTTCAAGGTCTATTGGCCTGTTGGAGCTCATATCGTATCTTGTAAGCTTTTTTTGTACATATCATTCATCACCCTCAATCACCAAAATACTGGCTGTAGTTGCTGTAGAACAAGTTGCACAGGCCTTTTGGCTTTAAAAGCTACATACTCTTCTCCATAGAGTGATGTCAGAGCCTTGACTTCATTGTATTTGTTGTTGGTCTTGGTAAGAGAGCTGGGAAGCTGAGAGGCTACGGGTCCAGATGGCATCTTGGCCAGGAAGCTTTCACATTCCCTCTGAGCAGCATCCTTCTCAGACGCGATGCCGTCCAGGTGCCGAGCAGTTCCCTGAGAATTATTAATAATAACTAGGTCTTTATGTGTAATTGAACAACAAAATCAAGTTCTACAACTATATTATCATTTGAGTTGTCTATATTATATTGATTTGGCCCAGATTTGGTGTCACATCTACCTCTTTATTTTCTTATCTTTAGCCGGTTTGGACCCTCTTAAACCTATCAACTTCTAAATGATACAGTTTTGTTTTTCAAAGTTGGTCATACATGTAGTCTAGCAGTTTGTTAGCTTCACTTTAAAGGTCCACTTCACTATATTTCTATTTAAATAAACCTTAGTAGATCTGCCCCCCCAGAAGGATTATTCATATAAATCAACAAATAACTCTTTAAGAATGAAGTTTCTATGGCAACATGGCCTATCAGTGCCTGCTTTTGTGTCACATGACCAATCTATACCTGGCAAAAATGATAAATGATTTACGTGAAGAATTATTTCTTGACTAAGCAATGCTTGTAGGAATGATGTATCTTATGTTGTATTTGATAATGCAGCAGAATAAGTAGAACAGCACCTGTAACCCTAACATTCCTTCACTTTTATTCCCACTTTATTGCACAATTGTTTATCCTAGCCCACACCCTTCCTTGTCTGCTTTTGGCTCCCACTTCTAATCTCACTTATTTATCTAGTTTACTCACCTCTTGCTCCTTCAGTCTCCCGGTCAGGTCCTGGCTAGGTGAGGACCGGCTGACAGGTGAGCGCACCCTTGCTAGCACCTCTATTTCGGTGTCTTGCAGGTCTGCATAGATCTTGTCCAGTTTATTGAGAATCTGTGCACCCTTGGGGTCCTCACTGGGTACGCTGGAGGTTCTGGCTGGTGGTACAGGAGGAGTGCCGACTGGAGCTGTCCAAAGGTTAGGAAACATTTTCAAACTAAAGCGGCTGGGATCAAGCACATGATTCGGTGTTTAATACACCCTACAGCTGGTGTTGTAAATGATGCTATGCTGTGTCAACCAAAGAGTTATAGAAAGAGTGCGCGTGGGGGAGAGTGTTCTCTCAGAAGCATGGAATCTCCAGTTCTAAAGAGCTGCTCAGCAGTTGTTTAGGAGACATCCTAGTAGGGTTTACTTTAAAGTACACCTTTGTTCATCCTTTATTTCATGTAATTTATGCGGTTATTACTCTTGCCTACGATGAAGACCAATGTTAATATGTAGAGAGTAGGGTTACCCAACTTACCCAGCTGGATGGGTTTGGTGGATTCCCTGCTGCTGGACTTCAGGGCATTTTGCACCGATACCTTTTTCTTCTTAAGATCACTCAGCTCTCCCTCCAGCCTGAACATGAAAAAAGCCAATTCACACGGGTGAAAAAGTGAGGAAATTAATTTTCACAAACAAAATGAGTTCAATAAGAAAACGAACCCATCCTTAAGCTCACCTCTTCACCCGTTCAACAGACTCCAAGTCTGGAGGAGGGATCACAAAACAGGTGGCTGGGGCATCCTTAGCCTCTCCTTTGGAGTTTTGCACGACCCAACTCTCTCTCTTGCTGTTGTCCTTTAGCGTGTAGGTCTCCCCCTTATTGAGCTGAACCTGTGTGGAGGGATTGTTGGTTGGTTAACAATACAGGTTAGACAAACTATGCCTCAACAGATGCCTCTGAAGATAAACCCAACTTCTTATCTCACAACAAAATGGTCTTACGTCTCCTGAGTCCCAGTCGCAGATAGTATCTACAGTTACGGGCTCTCTGGGCTTCATCCTCCGCTGTTTGATTGGCACAATATCCGAACTCCTCTGTTTGAGGTCCGCCAAGTTCTTCTCGGCCTGTATGAGCTGCTTCTCATCTTTCTCCAGCTGCAGCTGGAGCTCAGAGAGAGCCCCAGGACTCACGGATTTAGTCTGGCTGTATTTGCTGTCGAGGTTCTGGTTGAAGTTTTTGAAGGTTTGGGAAACAGAATCTGCACCTTCCTGAAACTGTTACGAGGACAGAAAAGTCATAGTTGTGTCTACCTTCTCTGGTCTTGCACATATCTCAAATCATTCACCTTTAACACGCTGCAAAGTATCACTTCTCCTAGACTTTTTGTATAGCACATCTGCTACTTCTCACCTGGATTATTACCCAGTCAGCAAAGAAGAATTACCCTAGATGATTTCTTTTCATAGGGTTGGACAACCATATAAAAGACTGATTTACAATGCAAACACTACACACACTTGTTAAACAAACATTTCTCTCCACGTCTTGGCTTAAAATGTTGTGTATTTTTAAAGGGCTAATAAAAGGGGCAAAGTTACCTTATTTTGAGGCAAAAATAATTGCCCTCCTGCCACTAACTAACACAAAGACTCGTTATATGTTTAGGTCAATGCTCAGCACCTCTGTATGGAACACATTTGCTGTTGAGCATGTACAAGCACTATGGTTTTTTTAACTTCCAAGTTTTTTACCTTTTTGTAATCCTCTGCATTTTTTAGATGAGTTTCCTGACAGATGCAAAGGTTTAAGAAATTCTGCCATTCTCCTTTTAGAGCATCATTGTGAGCCTATAAAACAAGCAAGGATATGTTATCACGTGTCGTATGCAGCATCAAGTAATCAATATTATTAGCAAATGTAAATCACCCATTTAATTAATGCTATTAACAAGAACAACGTGCACCATGTAGCCCATGTAAGCCAGCCACAGTGCGAGTAACAGGCGTTTAATTAAATATATTAGATGTTCGAACAAAGACATGTTATTGCAGTGGCGTTAGTATTAGTAGCACATGGTCTTAGTGGAGGATACCATATGGTCACATAAAGCAGACTCAGAAAGCTAGATGGTTTATTGTTTATTTGGGGTGCAGATTTGTGAGCTGTGATGCCCGGCACGATCACCTGCTACATTTACAGTGTGAACTGGCATAATGTCCTCACCTGGATGCTGTTGGAGGCTGGGTGCTTAAGTTCCACCAATCTATCCCCGTCATCTAGAAGATCATTCACTTTCTCCTCCTGGGGCAACAGGTCTTCTGACTTAAAACGCTGAAAAAGAACACAGGGTTATTATAGGGCCTCCAAAAGGTCCACATAGACAGCCTTGGTAGTAACTACCCCAGTAGAGCTGCCCATCAGAAAATAATCATTACAAAGAACTTTTCTTTTATCATAAAATGGAATGAAAACAGTACTTGGTTCCAAGAAGGAAGCCAGCTGGAAACATCCAAATAGACCCATAAAATACATGCACTTAACTTCACACACACAAATCATTAAATAAACACTCAAGTTTAAAACCAAATTTGATCCACTAAATAGCCTTTTAGAGAATAAACCCCTCGTTAGATACTAAACATAATTGTATTACGTAATCGTCTTCACCTTCAAGTCTCACTAGAGAAATTCTCCGTTGTGTAGTTTATGATGGTGCTTGCCAAGTGTCCACCTTAACTTTCTTTGAGAGGTCTGCCTACTTTATGTAGTAGGTACTATATTGAGAAGGTCTACAGGACAGCATTGTATCAGGGAAACTGCCCATAAACCATAGTGCATCAGTAGATTCAGTATGTATCGGAATAAGCTAGACATATAATAACTGAGAGCGGCCAGGGTGTCTTCAAGCTACCTACCTCATATTGCCTGCGGGTCCCAACCACGTCTGGTATCTGGTCACTCCAATCCTGCTTCAGGATCTTGTTCTGCTCGTCGCTCAGGTAGGCCAGTTCTTTTGTGCAGCCATTCAAGTGATTATAAAGGCTGCCCAGATGCCGGCCCCTCCATGTGGAGTCTTCCTATACCCATGGAAAAGGCAAATAGGATGTTATCATAAAAAGCCATTATTCCTGGGCTAGAACACAATATACTTACAAGCACTTTGTGTTAAACTCACCTGCAGTTCTCGATACTGGTTCTTAATACTTGCATTCTCCTATGTTAACAGGGAATGTAAAAATGAGAGGAAGAAATGATGGTGTATTAGAGTATCAAAGAAAAAACATTCTTTTGAGGTATTGTTAATTAACACCGGTCAAAAATCTGGCTCATAACATCAAGATGGACAAAATATCTAATGATATCTTCATAACATTAAATAGGTACTTTTGTGATACCGTGATCATCTCTCTCACCGTCCTACAAGTATAGACATTATTGGGGTAAATGGTGATGAAGCCATACGTTCATTAGGATAAGTCCTGGGACTCAGGAATCTGTACTTAGAGATGTTAGAAGCTCTACAGGTATAAGAGCACTAGGTTATCTACCATTAGAACTTCTAGTGATCTCTCGGTAAGAATGCAAACATGAATTATTTTACAGCTTGAGGTTGCCATCATAATGTTTTCAAAAGGCCAGCAAAATGTAAAGCATGCTATATATTGCTCAGCAGTATATTGAGGAAATCGTCCACAGAGAAGGTTCTAAGAATACTAGTTGATTATAGACTTTCCAGCAGTGCACAACCCCAGGCAGCTGCTGCAAAGCAAACACATTATTATTATGTATTAAAAGGGGGATGAACAGGAACCAAGAATCTAGTTACCTCGGGTAGGTTGCGAATTTCTGTACCATATTCATCTATCTCACGCTGTAAAATATTATGTGCAGCGACTTGATGCTCCACATCTCTCAAGCTGGGTCCATACACACCGTCCTTTATTTCTTTCTGGGGAGAAATGGAAAGCAGTTTGATGTTAAAGTAGTAGAATCAATCTTTCTTGCTGCTATTGACCTGCCTGTCTGTAGTGAAAGGACACGTTTCTGCGCTTTTTTTTATAAGGGCCATTAAAGAGCAATTGTCAGGGTCCGAACCTGGCTATTGTTATACAGATTTTGCTGTCTCTCTGTTACCCTGAACCCGGCTCGTGTACTGACCTATGCTCCATTTAGTAGATCTGCTCCTATTTCTGTGTTTGCCGTGTGTTATCCTGCTTACCGGACTCCACTACCTACCCAACCTTACATATAATCTTACAGCAATACAATAATACATTTTTGGGGGCTCTGTTACTTCTCAGTGGTTTCAGCTAGTTATTTAGGGAATCCTTTCCATTGGCAGACTTCATTACACACAATCTACAGAATATTATGATGGAATTATGGCATATTTGATTTGATTTCTAGCCACCACCTTCTGATAATAGAGGTTCATTAGAAATATAAACAAATATATATGCTTAGTTATCCATTAGAAGAACAATTCCTGGTCTGAGAATTGTCCATTCTTCTATGGTACAGAAAAACATAAAAAATAACATAAAAATAAACAACTTCAATAACGAGGTGTCCTAATGAGATCACAGCTTTAGTAGAATGCCTTGAGAATTTTGCTAGGAAAAAAAGCAATGCCGCATGGATTTCTTATAGGGTTTTAGTTGATCAAAACCTGAAGAGACTTGTGTTACCTGCCTCGTATTCCAGAAAAGAATCTTTCATATCAAAGAGAGAGAAGTCCTGATAACTTTTGAGACTTTTCTGCTGCTAGGGTATTATTGCTCTTTCACTAAATGGGTCTGGTAGCCCTGGATAGTGTCTCAGCCATTAAAATGCATTTACCTTTTTGCTGTCCAGGATTTGAGGCCAGTTGACTTTGGGTCCTGGAGGGGTGAGGTTCATTTTCTCGTACACGTCCCTATATTCTGTACACTCTTGGCTGAGGCGATCATGCAGCTGGCGGATGCTGTGCAGAAAGACAGAGAGGTTAAAACCCACATTCCCTAGTCCTTTAGAACCCCGGCTATGAGTTGTGAATGTCCACCATGTTGGCACCAACACCCCAACCTTTCCTGATTAGCATCTTGGTCCATCTCACTAGCCCATTGCTTTGCTCGGAAGTAGTCTATGTACTAGCTTGTGGATTTTACTTTCAGACTCACTCTTGTTCTATCTCGTTAGCCTGAGGATGTCCGTATTTCTTTGCTTTGTCCACATCCAGAAACAGGTCCTTCAGCAGCAGCTCGGACTCCTTCAGATTCTGTGCATTTTCCTTCTGGTGCTGAAAGGTTTTGTTCAAGGCATAATTTCCTACATCCTGCCACCGAAAATAATAATAGGTCAGGGGAGCAATTCGTAACATAAGAGATCACAGTCATTTCAAAGTCACCAGCAGGTAGGTCCACAGCCAAGCCATACCCATCAAGGCGATTGCTGAGGATGCTTAACAGCTCGATACGTTAGCTGTAGTAATATCCAGAAATATGAGGCAACACAGGAATATAATATATAATTTTAATAATGGGAAAGTCACGTGGCATGGCTTAAACCATTTAGTTATATGTAATCTATTTAAAATCAGGTATCACTACATGAAAGTCAACTGAAATGGGGTATGACCACTGGAATAACGCGGTGATGTTGAGTAGTATTACGTCTAGTTGAGGTACCAACCTGCTTCAGCTTCTGATGGGTTTCAATTATATTCTTCTCAACCTGGTCAGCATTTTTCTGCATACGCGAAATCAGCAGGGACAGTTCATTTGCAGTCGCCCTGTGAAAAAAAGGAAAAAAAGGGTCAGAAATTACAAAAGTTTGGTTAATATAGTGATGGCATGACAATTAAACTGTACACATACATGTGTAATCCATGTAGAGGGGTTCAGGGATCAGATACACATATGTATACATAAATATATATATATGTGTGTGTGTGTGTACAGTATACTAAAATTGTGAATCCACTGGCAGAGTCTGGATGCCATCAACGGCTGGTGAGAACAGAGTGACGTTCCACTAACCTGGAGAGACCATCGTTCTATAGAATTAAGGAACTATTTTATAATATAAAATATCTTAATATGCTAAAGCTAGCCACAGATATGTTACTGGGTTATAACTATATAGACATAAAACCTTCACCTTATGGGTTAAAGGTGCAAAATATTGAGGGGAAAAAATGTAAAGGTCTTATTAAGCTGGTTCACCTTCACTAGTATGCGATCGGATGACAGTATGGAAGTGGCATACAGCTCTCATATTTGGAGAGTTCTCCAGCCCCCCGAATAGGGGAATGGAGAATTAGGCGGCTGGCATGGCATGGCATGGGTCAGGGTGGGATAGAGGAGCCAGAGAAGCGTTCATTGGTTCATATTAAACCCATTCTCACTGTGCCAACCGATAACACATTTATTGTATCAATAATTGTTTTAGAAGTAGGTCCTTGGAAGTCTATGTCTTATTTGTCTTATATGGTAGTTATGCCTTAAAAGTGATTATGGCGCAAAGTTTGAAAAGCAATGTTATCTCTATAGCAACCAGTATAGCAACCTCCTGGTGACTGGACAGTCTTTTGGTTACTATGGTGATAAGAAAATAGTTCAAATGTGGAAACTGTATTGTATGTGATAATACACATATCCATTATATATATATATATATATATATCTTGGCTAGAAGTACTTAAAGCAGACCTACAACCCAAACAAAAACGTTATATTAGGCATCTGTTCAAGAAACCAAAATGTTCCTAGAAATACTAGAGGTTAAGATGTCCAGCGCTGCCTAAGCGATTTAAAATGCCCTATAGCTTGTGCTTCCTGAACCAATCAAAAACAATCAGCACCCTGATGATGAGCGAGATCCCTCGATTGGGAGAAATAAGCAAAGTTTTGCATATCAAATCGCACTAAAGGAATACGGTAAAGCTCAGCAGTCTTTATTAAAATCGACATCAAACTTAAAACTGACACGTCACGGCGTCTCTTCTCAGCCAGGTGTTCCAGATGTATCTGAGGGGTAGAACGAGGGATATCCGCTAATATCTGGACTATGTATGTGTATACAGTATGTACAGTATGTATGTATGTATGTACAGTATTTATGTATGTAGTGTATGTATATACAGTATGTATGTATTTTTGTAGAGTATGTATGTATGTAACATGTATGTATGTATGTAGCATATGTATGTACAGCATGTATGTAGCGTATGTATGTATGTATGTATGTTTGTGTATCCCTATCCATCCAGTGGCGGATTATGCAATAGAAACAGCAGGCCTCTAGAGCTAGAGGCCCTAATCTGTAGGAAGGCAGTTCTCTAATGGCAATTGCCCCCTGGGACACTTACTTAAAAGCATGTGATAGCTGAGTGTTACTGAGTAGTATTTTTTTTTTTTTGCATGGCGGGATTAATCAGAGTCCTCTATATATTTTGTCTGTTTTCCCTCCTCTCCCTTACAAGACATGCGTTTTGGCCTCGCACACACGAGGTGCCTCCAGCCAACACAGACGGCTTGTGTGAGATTTCCATGCGCATGCGCATTTCTTCCTCCCGTCGATTTCGGAAGGTGCCGTTTCCTCAATGGTGATTGGATGAAAGGAGTTGCTGGATCGTGGAACGCTTAGAGGGCATTCTTGGAGAGTGCTGCAGCTGCAGCGTTACAAGCAGGTGACTGCTATATGTGTTAAAAAGGAGAATGTTAACATCAGAGTACTTTAGAATGCTTTTATTTATTTGACAGGCTAGTTCTGACACATATTGTAGCCTCTGTAACTTGAAATAGTCCCTATCTATTAAAAAAAACAGCATAACTGGATAACATCTATCTTATAATACAGGCAAATAGAGCCAAGACGTTGAGAAAAGTCTGCAAGGTCAATTCAAGGCTTCGCTTCAGCACGTAATCCGATTTTATTTCAGGGAGATTTTTAATTATTCCATTATCGCCAATCAGGTTTTTTCAGACCAATGCAAGGCGATAAAGCTGAATCAGACGAGATATAGTGTTGTTTCTGTGTGAGGTCACAGCAGGTGGACATCCAACAAACTTGACCAGCGTGCCAGATGGCCGTTTTGGGCCTACTTCCTTCGACGGTGGGTACTGATGGTACCACACCTCCCAAGTGTCTTTTTCTAGGAGGTCCAGTCTCTCTTGGGTCCCACATCTCTTTATCCCTCTTTCCTTCCCTGAGGTCTCCTCTTTCTAGAAGCTCAGAATATTTGGGGAGGGTATGAGTGTATCGCAGTGTGTATATAAACAACAGGAAAAGCCTTTCCCTAAAACAATTATAGTAAAATTAACATTTGCATGTTCTTTTATAATATTGTCTACACAGACTAAGTACACATCAAGTGGCGTAATAATGATACATTGGCCATGAGGTATTTTTACACACATTTTTAAAATAAGTGAAAGAAAATGTGTTTCACCGACATGTTGTGAAACCTAATTTCCTTTAAGCAGGGGCAGGTGGGCCTTAACGGGGAAAGGAGCAATTGACCCCCCCAGGCCCATCCAAAATTCTTCAAAAAGGGCCAGTCCAACCAGTTGCGGAGGCAGAAATATGGCAGGGTCATGTAGTGGGATGCTAGGTGACCCAGAGGTTAAAGCCAGGCTACTGGCAGTGTGTGTGACCAACCAGAAAGAAGACCACGGGCAACGTAAATGCGTAAGAAGGTAAAGGAGTGAGGGAGGTGAATCTGTGTGTGTGTTAGAGGGAGTGTGTGCTAGTGTGTGTGTTAGTGTGAAAGTATGTGCGAGTGTGATAGTGTATGCATGTGGATGTGTTTGCATGAGGTGTATATGTGTGTTAGTGTGTAAGTTTGTGTAAGCGTGTGTTAGTGTAAGAGTTTGTGTGTAAATATGTGTGACTCTGCATATGTTTGTTACCGGGGAGGGCAAGATGCCAATGGGGCCACTTGGCTTTACCTGACCCCAGGGTCAGAAGGTGCGAGCCCTCCCCTGTGAACATTTGATATAATTTGTTGTTGCCTGCTCCAGTTATAAAGAAGTTGTTGCTACATACAGATGTGTACATCTTTTATTCTAAAGTATCAAATACATACTTCCCAAGTGTCATGCTTTCTGAAGAACAGTCACAATTTTTTTGTCAGTGTTCCACCGGGCAGCCCTGCTTTCCCAATTTGCAGGTAGGGCATGGATTTTTGATCAAACAATGCATGTTTTCCATGGGCAAAGAAACTATAATATTAGACGCTAAAATACCCTGTAGCATATATAGCTCAGAGAAATGCATGTTTAAGCAGGAGGTATGTTCATGGAGGAAATACACAACATATCGTTATACTGACTAATCTATCTCAAACTGACCAGTACCGACATATCCAAAAAAGAGGATATGCAGTCGAGGCAAGACTGGAGTGGGGCCAGTGTAGTAGTTCTAGGTACTCAATGAGTAAGGGCTGAAATCTGATGGAGCTGAAATTATTGGAGCCGGCTCGATGAATCACACAGTTCCGAGGGTGTGATAACAGAAAGGGTCGGGACAATAAAGTCACGCAAATCACCCTGTTTAGTGATAAAGAAAATGACCATCATTCCAGAATGCAGGGGCCACACCTTGTCATTCACTGCATAGCATTGATGCCGTTGCCCGTGACAGATTCCAAAAACACACTCATTCTTTCTAACCTCAGAGATTAGGTAACAAAAATATCACTGTCTATGCATACCTCACAACTGTCATGTTTTAGAGGCAACAGTCCCTATGTGGAACCCAAATCTACACCTCCCCACCCAAGTAGGTTTTTTTTTAGGCGTTCCCTTTTTTGCCCTTTTTCTTTTTTCATGTACCCATAAATTATACAACTCAAGAACAGATAGATAGGGCTTTTGTTTGATACAAGTCTAAGATGTATAATCCAACATTTGGCATGAATAATATTAAAAAATGAAAAATAACAATAGATTTTGAGTCAGGTGCACAATAAGATGTACACATAATAGAATGAACGCATAGATATGTTTCGGGTAGATAAAGGACGGAGAAAACAACCCCGAAGAACTTGTGGAGGCTCAGTGAATGGCCAACCCGATAAATAACAAGAACTTTAACATTTACAATATACAGTTTATTAATAAGATTGTCACGTTAAGACATACTGGTATTGACCCAAACTTCTTCTGGCCTGACCATTTATATCACCCTCTGTATTGCAGCATCACATCTGAGTGAATTCTCTGTTGCAGAAACACACCCTTATAAAATACTTTATTGCATTCCAAACCAAAACTCACCCTTTTATCAATAAAACCTGAACGGAGACAGCACATAAAGCTTCTCAGAAGAGAATGGCTTTTGGAGAACTTAATTAACCTCCCAATGCCCTAAGTAGAGGCAGTGTGGAGGCAGTCGTGGGCACCTGTCCTTAAAAAGGGCATTATGGAACTAGAAAATGTGCAAAGGAGGGCTACAAAATTAATAAGTGGATTGGAAGATACAGCGTCTTAGAGGGGATATGATAACATTATATAAATATATGCAGGGCCAATATAAAGAGCACTTCGGTGACGTTCATTAACAGAAATATACAAAGAAGAAGAGGTCACCCTCTGAGACTGGAAGAGCGCAGGTTTCATAGACGACAAACGAAGGGATTCTTTACAGTGAGGACAATAAAGGTATGGAATTCACTGCCAAGGGCGGTGGTGTTGTCCAATACATTAGATGCCTTCAAAAGGGGTCTGTTTTTTTTTTTAGAAAGGCATGACATACAGGGCTATAAATAGAATATTTAGAGCATCTTGATCCAAGGAGAAACCTGATTGCCTTTTGAAGTCAAGAAGGAAATTTTCCCCCTGATGGCAGAATTCGAAGTAGCTTAATTAGGGTTTTATTGCCTTCTTTTGGATCAAGAGTAGGAAGGTTAGAAGGGTTGAACTTGATAGACTTAGGTCTTTTTTTCAACCTTATGTACTATGTAACTAAGTACTATGTATGTAACTGCAAAGTCAATCAATTTAAAACACCTTAGAGTTCCAGCAAACACCGAACGCCCAATGCTGGCAAATGGGGCATGACTTGCTGAGTCAAATTAATAGCAAAATGCAAGAATGTCTAACAGAAGAGGAGCGGATTCGTGGAATAGCTCCCCAACCGAGAAGTTAAAAGCTAATAGTGGAATTTAAAGCTTCGTTCTCTGTACGTAAGATGCATCCTTCATAATACATAAGAAGGTGGAGATCAAATATAGTCCAAGGTTTTACAGGTGGTGGAAAAAGGCAGCTTGGGTGGAACAAACTGACTGATTTATTGTCTGCTGTCTGCTTGCTGATCAGGTTCTCTCTGGTGTCAACTTTTCAGTTTATCACAGACAACACCCCAATATTATCCTAAATATTCTCAATTCTTTCCCTGCCTATAGAACCTGCACTAAGCGTCAAACATTTTAATGTCTTTCTCATGCCTTCTTTTGGATCAACTTTAGAACTTTACAAGTGGGTTTTGTGTGAAAGGTTGCGCTTGATGGACTGAAGTCTTTTTTCAACCTACTATACTATATCACTACTATACTATATCACTATAAAGTGAAGAAGGCAGCTGCCCGGGACTATCATCTTTGGGGTCCCATGGCTGAGCTTGTGCTGATTGGCTGCCACAAGCAAATTCTTATGGGCAACAAAATAAAGCAATCAAAATGTTTTGGACTGAATTGGAAGAAGTGGACTGCTGTCATGTGTCCGTCAAGATCTGTAGGACTGACTTGTGGGACCTAAACACTTGACTTTTGCTTCTAGAGTCTGTTGGGTTTCTCCAGCAGAGCCCAGGACCATGTGTGTTAAACACCATATTGGTTACATGATTACACAACAGATGTGTCATATCTTGACAGCAAAATATTTCAAATTAAATTACACGTCACATACAATACAGAGGTAATTGTATTTAAGCAGTGAATTATTTTCCAGGCAAAGATAAGTACATAAGTACATTCCTTAGAGACATTGTAAATTGATTTAAAATGCATCCGATAGAAACTAGTATTATATTTTATGCCATTTAATAAAAATATCTAAATAGATCGGATACTGAAGGAACAGCATAAAAGTCAGAGACTTTAAAAAGGAAGGTTGGAGTTACCAAGGTAAAACTAAGGCTTTTAGGGTAAAATGTATCAAAGTAGCAGAAACATTTTTACAAGTTATTGCTCCAACTTTAGCTTAAACGGGCAAAGACCACCACCCAAGCCTCAGCCTCCCCCCCCCGCTGCGGCTCTCACTCACTTGCTGTATTTCGCAGGAGACTTTGTAGGAGACTTCGTAGGAGATTTGCTCTGTCCCTTAAACATGGTGATGCGTTGCCACTTTACTATCCCCTTCGTTTAGATTCCAAGCTCGGTCCTGACGTTCGCTGCACCTGAACAGATGACAGTCACCAGCTGGAGAGCAGGAGTGTCGTAGGACAGATCGGTGCAGGAGGCGTCTTACTCCTCCTAGGAGGTCTAGCCTGGGCGATGAGACCTGAATGAAGGGAAGAGAGGTGTAAGCAACCTGTAAAACCAGTTAGATTCGATCGCGAGAGGGAGAGACACTAACTTTGTGACCCCACCCAGAGAGACTGTCCCAAGAATGCAATTTAAGAGCATTTTTTGGCTGGTTTTCTGAAAGTTAAGGTAAAAAGTACAAATACTGCCTCCTGACATTCCCCGCACTCCTCCAAGAAGTTAGATATGGTGTAGCTATGCATATATATATATATTTATACCTCCTGGCATTCCCTGTACTCCTCTAAGTAGTTACATATGGCATACCTATATATATATATATATATATATATATATATATATATACATTCCACTATGGGGCCCGTAGTGATGTGAATGTAAATTATTACTTAATGCAGACACGGGCCAAGGTTGCCTGGGTTTTAGGAAACACCTGAAAATAAACAGCCAATTCAGATAGTTAATAATAAACCCATTTTGGTTAAGTAGATTCCATTCCCATGGCATAGATCCACTACAATAACATTGTAGCTGAATTTAGTATACACGGTGAGATTTGAGGTTCACTTTGACAGTAGGGTTGTGTCCCTCTTTGACTCTTTTTTTTAACTAGTATGTAATCGTTGAAACCGCTGTTAAAATATATATTACATTTCAGAAAATATAGAGTCCATCTATGAGAGCATCATGCTCGCGTGGTAAATCGCCATTACACCAGTGGATCTCAAAATAGAATTAACTAAAAGCTGGTTGCACCCGACCTTGGGCACTGGTTGCCCATTACTGACGTATAACCTCTGCTGGCAATATTTGCGATACAGAGCATGTGTTCTGCCATGGGGTAAATTTATTAGGTACTATATAAGAAGGTTGTTTAATTGTCTAGGACTGGTTTTCTTGGGCAAGAAACTCAATGGGCTCTTTCACATCATCAGATAAATTGAGAGCTGCTGAGAGTTCAGCCATTTGCCTTCCAGAATAAGTAAAGTAAAAATGTAAATTAGAATTATAGTTTTACTGGTCCATTATTTGGGAAATTCAGAATCATTTTTCATTGGCATTCTCTTATTGACATGACACATAGCAGCCACACCTGGCTACGCCTAAATGAAGAGAGAGGGTGGTTGCAGATTTTAAAACTAGCTGAACTAGGAGGAGACATGGATGCACGGAAAGAGACTTTACCCACCCCCAAATTGTACAAATGTAAACAATCTTCATAATTAACTACCTACGGGAGTGTAAATTAATTGTGCTCTTTGTAATCATCCCTATTATTGTGAAAATAGAGTAATGCACATACACTATATGGACAAAAGTATTGGGACACCTGACCATTACACCAACAGGGGCTCTTATGACATTGAATCCTAAATGCATAGAAATTAATGTGCAGTCAGACCCCCTTTGCAGCTATAACGGCTTCACAGCTTCCACTCTCCTTTTTAGGGTGTCTGTGGGGATTTTAACACATTCATACAGTAGAGTATTTGTGAGGTCAGGCGATGATGTTGGATGAGAAGGCCCGGCTCACAATCTCCCTTCCAGTTCATCCCAAAGGTGTTCGATGGGGTTGAGGTCAGGGCTCTGTGCGACCAGTCAAGTTCTTCCACCCCAAACTCATACAACCATGACCTTATGGACCTTGCTTTGTGCCCCGGAGCACAGTCATGCTGGAATAGAAAAGGACCTTCCTCGAACACTTCCCACAACGTTGTAACTTAGCATAGCATTTTCCAAAATGTCTTGGTATGCTGTGTCCCAATAGTTTTGTCCAAGGACCTTGCTTTGTGCGCCGGGGCACAGTCATGCTGGAATAGAAGAGGGCCATCTCCTACCTAACTGGTTCCACAAAGCTGTAAACATAGCATTGTCCAAAACATCTTGGTAAGCTGAAGGGGATCCAACTTGGTTATATTTGGAAAATTACAGAAATTTACTAATTTCATTTAGTTGCCAAAATATCTGGTGAGTTCTGTTGTCAATGTTGTAGAGTCGAAAATTCAGGGGAATTATGGCCAATCGTTGGATTTTCGTCAGATGACTATTCGCTCAGGATAAAGCTTGCCAGAACTGTCTGCTTGAATATGAATAAACCCCTGAAGGGAGAAACACGCTGCGCTGCTTATAATAGGAGGATTGTTTGCTTCGTACACCTGTACATTAAAGCATGTCCAAACCGCTCGAGATTATTTCAGACTTCCCTCAATGCATTCAGCAGTAACAGAGCTAGCAGAGATGGTGCAGCCAACAAGTAGCTCTCCACCTGTGGTTCAAATACAACTCTTATAACTCTCTGTCAGCTGTTGGAATTATAGCCCAACTGATGCTATATCACATACGGTATATTGTGTGTTCTTCCATGTTGGTTATCCTAAAACGCCCTCTTCTTGGCTGCCCTAATTCCTTATGTCTTCTCATCCAGAGAGCTGAGCTTCGTCTGTTTCATTAGTTCAATACTTTATAAATTATCAATATGATTATTTAACATGATCAACATTTCAAACAGAGGTCATAGGTAAGAAAACATTGTAAATATTCAACAGCAATGATTAAAGAACCATGGCTTAGAGGGGACACATGGGGCAGCTGCCCTGGGCAAGGTCTAGGCCAATGACCCCCATAAATACACCACTGTTTTGAAGATGTTAAGGCCATCACATGTTTTCGTGTAGCATATAATATTGGTAAAGTGTTGGATTTGGGAAAAGAGCCAGATCTTATTTGCCACTTATAGAGTATCTCCTGTGTAGTATCTTGCAGGCTCGGACTGGCCATCTGGCACGCTGCGCTGTAGTGTGCAGCCACTGGCTGGCTATGCCTGGCTGCAGCCTCTCTTACCCACGCGCTTACATCATTAAGTGGCTGCTGGCCTTAAAGTGCCAGGGCCGCCTGTTATTCCTAGTCCGGCCCTGGTATCTTGCCACTGAAGGAACCTTGCAAGCTCTAGTGAAGGTCCATTTTGAGGTTCTATGAGGTACTAGATCCTGTAGCTCAGAACGTACAGGTGCTGGACAAGTGAGTAACTTGCCAAACTGAGCTGGGGGTAACTCTTAACAGATCAAAGGTTACAGAATTTTACATTTAATTATTTCTTTAAATAAAAAGTCATTATCTCAGTTAACGTCCCGAGCAGCTCTCTGTACAATACGTTATGCTTTGTACTATTAATATTATTTATATTACTGTGTATACAGTTTACAGCGCCGTGTACACAAGAATCTGCTGTTTTCCTAGTAAAATGTGTTTTTGCTCGAAATGTTAATGTCGCTTTGTAGCAGAATAGCCTCATCGTGCAGATACACCTTAAAACTGCCTTTAAACTTAGTAGGTACACAGTAGGATATCAGGAAACTGAATTTAGAATGCTAAGGGCAACAGAGGCTGGGCAACGACAATTTGAAGTTCGGCAGGTACTGCCTTTTTTAGATTGCCCCGACATAGGATGCACATAGTAGATAAAAAGTAGGGACTGGTATTAGGGTAAATTGGCAGGTATGAAAGTATTAACAATGCAGATGGGAACGTTACATGGACTTCCTAATGATTTATCATTGTCCAGCAGGAAAAAGTTTGCCTTACTACCAACACCAGGTGCATTCTGTAAGTATTTGGGGATCCAACCCCCATACTGATGTCATGTTATTACCATCTCTGCTGTTACCTGAGCCAGTGGTTGCAGGTCAGTTCCTGAACATTTCTCTCTCTCTCCGCCTCCCTCATCCAAGCCCACAAACAAAGCACGCAGGTAATGCAGACTTTAGGAGGAATGGCTGGTATGCCTCCAGACCACTGTAGCGGGGAGGGAGAAGGGTGTGGATTCTCAGGTAGGAGAGAGGTGAGGTTGGAAATCAGTAGAGGGGAGGGAATGGAAAGTAAAGGCTGGAGACAGGAAGAGAGTCACCGGTATTTGTTGGTAGAGAGGAAGTTCTACCTGTCTGTATGTAGAGCTTTAATGTGATTTGTTTGAAAGGATTGGTTTTTGTTAATGATTTACCTACCGCACACTACAGCGGTGGATTCCTCTACATGGAATCATACCTCCCAAGTGTCCCTCTTTCAGGGGTAAATCAAAGGTAGTCTGTGGGTGCACATTAGGAGGACAGCAGATGTTAATTTTGCCCTGAAGAAGCCCGTCTGTGGCCAAAACGTTGGCATAATACATTTGTTTTCAATATATATATATATATATATATATATAAAGAGGGTGCGTGGTAATTTGCCATTATCTCCATCTTTAAGGTCTCTCTTTGCCTTTCTTTCCTCTCACAATGTTCAGCTTTTTCAGCTCAGAATATCTGGTTAGTGTTGCGGAACCCCAAAGGTGACAATAATGCCTACAAATAGCATTTAGAAGTTAGGCTGTATAAATAATACACAATATTATTCTAAATATAGTCTATAATTACATAAATAGCTTAACAGTACAAGCAATAAATATGGGGAATTCACAACCTACAGTTTTATTTTATCAACAAAAAACATACAGAAATATAAATAGTTTTAAATATTTTTTTTCCCTTTTTGATGCATGATTGGAAATCACTTCAATGTATTTTTTTTGCCTTCTTCTGGATCAAAAGCTGCCTTGAACTTGTTGTACTTGTATCTTTTTTTCAACCTCAATTACTGTTATATCAATAGGTCGCAACATGAAATAAAATGTCTTGGCAAAACTTTGCACCCTTAGCCTTAAGTCTAACTACACCTAGAATCATTTGAAATATTGTTAGGTGTGTTTTGACGCATCTTGTCTTCTCTGAAGTAAAATAGCCCAAATGTCTTCAAAATAATTACTCCAGACCTGGACTGGTCATTGGGCAAACGCCTAGTGGACCGGTGCCTGACGGAGCTGCTCACTGGCATTCATCGCCACTGTTACAGGGTCACCGTACCCAAGGCTGGGTCCCCCTGTTTGAGGGCTGAGGAATCACCAGTCAGTCCCTCATACGGATAGCACTCAGCTATCCACGGATCATCCAGACCACCATTTGTAGTAAACCAAGAAGAACTCTCTTTATTACAAACACACAGAACTTATATACAATCTCAATGCAATGTGTACCGAACCCAACCTCCAATCCCATCAGCCACATCCCATCACAAATTCCATCAGTATACAGGAGATGTATCAGGTGAGGGGATTACAGAATACAATGGGTTCCCCCACCTGTGTTATCCCCCCTGTAGTGCGGGTGCCGTCTGGGCAGACAGGGCTGTGTTGGCTGATTAAGAGCCCCAGCCAGATTATAGGATCGTCTCTTTGAAGGCTGGAGCTGCAGCCACATTCAGTCTCTGGGCCGAATACACAATAAAACGTCTTATAAAATATTACCGGGTCACGGTATACGGAACCGGACACAAAAGTGCTCCGTGACCTGGCTAAACTTCATATGACAGATGAGCCAACTAGCCTGGCCCTGTCACAGATCTCCCCCTTGACCAACGGTCCGGCAGACCAGGCAGATCCTCACGGGTCTGCTGCAGGCTGTCCGAGTGGACAAAGTTCAAAAGGTGCAGGCCTTAGTTCATGGCGCCCTTTGTCAGAAGCATCCAGAGAAGGTGGGCCAGGGCCCTGGTTGCCCAAAAAGATAGTAGTCCTCTGTGAATTGGAGGGCGGTCCCAGCTCAGCCGGGGGCACATGGCTATCCCCCTCACCAGGATAACAGGGGCACCTGGAGAATCTTGCTCCCTAGTCTTGGGAACTGAGTCTGGGGCAGCTGCCAGGCCAAGGCGGTTGCATGGAAGGAAAGCCCTGCTGATCGGGCCGGGGGCACTCAGGGAACCAGGGAAACACGTAGAGGTAGTAAGAGGGGCCTCTACCGGGACACTGGAGTGACCTAGGGGACACTCTGGGACAGGAACGGGTGCCCTTACGGGGTTATTGGGCGAGCTAAGCAGCTCTGCGGGGTACTCAGGGGAATACTCCGGGGCAGGGACAGGTGCCAATACTGGACCACCGGGAGGGTTAAGCAGACCCTCGATATTCCTCTCTGGGACAGGTGCCTCTGCCTGGGCACGGGGAGAGTCAGAGGAACACTCTGGGACAGTGACCTGGGCTTCTACCAGGACACTTGGGGAACCAGGGATCACTTCGGAGACTAGACCTGGTGCCTGTATTAGGTCACCGGAAGGACCTAGGAAAATACACAGCCCCTTCGGCGTCCTTACTAGTTCAGGAGCCGGTACCTCTCTCAGGTCACAGGTACTCTCAGGGGTGCACGCAGAACCAAACAGCTCTGCGGTAATCTCAGGGAGACAAGGGGGATACATAGGGATAGGGACCTGGGCTTCTCCCAGGATACTCAGGGAATCGGAGAACACTTCGGAGAACACAGGGATAGGAACCAGGGCCTGCGCGAGGCTACTGAAAGGACCCAGGGAACTCGGCAGCCCCTCTGGCGCCCTCGCTAGGTCGGGGAACGGTGCCTCTACCGGGTCACCGGGGACTTCATAGGGAACCTCTGGGGCAGTGACCCGGGCTTCTTCCAGGACACTCGGGAAATCAGGGGGATAGTCTGGGGCACTGGCTTCTACGGGCATAGCTAGGGGTTTGGTGAGGGGGATTGTGCCACTTACTCGGGCGGTGAGGACAGTCATCTCTTCTGCCGGGGTAGAGCAGCCAGGGTTGTTGGTGGGGACATGGGTCGGAGCTTTTGGCTTCCTCCTCCGCTTCTTCTTGCTGGCGAGGAACTCGGTTCTTCTCGCCAGGACAGGGGCAATGGAGTAGGTGAGGAGGACCTCGGTCCCACTCCCGCAAGTTGTAGTACCATGCTCCCAGTCTCCTTGTAACTCCTGGAGCTCCACTCTCCGCAGCAATTCTTTATAGTCCCTCTCGAGCTGCCATTCCTCTTGGACCAGGCAATCCATAACAGCCTCCAGCTCGGGGGGAATAGCATAAACCAGGACTTCTGCACGGTTGTCCCAGATTGTATCCCTGTGGTACTGTCAGGGGCTTCCGAAGGACGAGTCAAATTGGAAGGCATCATATATCAGTCCTGGGTCGACGGGGCTATACAGCATCAGAGGGTCGCTGTGGTCTTCAGCTGCTAACTGCTGGGAGAATCCCTGGTAGCGGCTCTGGAGGTCGAGCTCTGCATATATGAGACCCCTCAATTCGTCTTCCCACTCCGGCAACGGGTTCTCCCCCAGGAGTGGAACTCGTATATCCCACATTGTCCAGTACTGTGCCCAGTACGTTTCAAAGTGGGGATGGGAGAAATCATCCCTCCAGTCTGCAGGCGCCAAACTGCCTCTGCTGGTGTTCCAGCTCACACACCTCGGCTGTAACCTGGTCTATCCCATCCTCTGGTTCTCGGAAGGGTTGGATATCCTGGTATGATATTTTGGTGGCCTGTTCCCCTGGTCTGGGAGATACAGACCCACTCTGGCTCAGTTCCTGGTGACACATTTTAATCACTGCCGTCACTTGCTCCGGTGTTGCCCCTCCTGGGTACAAGGATAAGTGCCATAGAATGTTCTTTTGTAGAGCACTCAGTCCGAGGCTCTCCTCTGGGGCATCCTGGTGCTGGTCCATCTCTCTGCAGTCCGCAATCAGAGTAGCCTTTCCTTTGCTACAAGCCTCCAGGAGCTCTCTCGGTGTCTCTCGTCTGCAATCCCAGTTGGTGGTTTGGATTTCACCCAAGTCGTGGGATTCATCCCACCGCTGCCAACCAATGTTACAGGGTCACCGTACCCAAGGCTGGGTCCCCCTGTTTGAGGGCTGAGGAATCACCAGTCAGTCCCTCATACGGATAACACTCAGCTATCCACGGATCATCCAGACCACCATTCGTAGTAAACCAAGAAGAACTCTCTTTATTACAAACACACAGAACTTATATACAATCTCAATGCACTGTGTACCGAACCCAACCCCCAATCCCATCAGCCACATCCCATCACAAATCCCATCAGTATACAGGGGATGTATCAGGTGAGGGGATTACAGAATACAATGGGTTCCCCCACCTGTGTTATCCCCAGCAGGGCTGTGTTATCCCCAGCAGGGCTGTGTCTGGCCCCAGATTATAGGATCGTCTCCTTGAAGGCTGGAGCTGCAGCCACATTCAGTCTCTGGGCCGAATACACAATAAAACGTCTTATAAAATATTACCGGGTCACGGTATACGGAACCGGACACAAAAGTGCTCCGTGACCCGGCTAAACTTCATATGACATATGAGCCAGCTAGCCTGGCCCTGTCACAGCCACTCATTTGGTAGATCTGGTTTTTCAGGGTGCTGCCACCAGCTGGAGTCACATGACCACAAACCACGAGTGTGGTCGCGCGTATCCAGTAGGCAGGAGCATGCATTGGCTGCTGGCCCTAAGGTGCCAGGACCAATTTTAATCCCTAGCCCAGCCCTTAATTACACTGACAGCAAAACAAGTTGCACAAGGAAAGGGAAAATGTGCAACCAAGGAAAGCACAAGGGAGTTGTTGCCCACACTGACCAGTAGCCCAGTTTCCATTGCCACTTGGGAAAGAATTGGAGGCTCTTGTTACACCCCCTGTCAGTCTGGTTTACACATACCTGTAAAGAAGCATGCAGACATGCTGTACACATTCATTCACACAAAGAGCATTCACACACTAGGTGACAAGCAGGGAAGCAATCCAAGTGACTCAGTGCAGGTTCATTCAGCAGGAATGTACATACACCCAAAAGCTACACCCCTGGCAGGCTCCATGGTTTCACTCAACACTACATATTCATGACGTTCAATGCTAAGACGGCCGTTAAACTATATTAAAGTTAGTACATGGACACAGAGGCGTGGAGATTATTGGGCTACTGCCTTCAATCAATATTATGACAATTTATTTTAAGGATAAAATATTGTCATAAAATCTGTGCACAACTGATGAGATCTTGATGGCTGTATGAACACCATGACATAGGCCCCAGCACGGTAACAACGCTGCATTCCACTCACCAGGGACCTAGCCCTGTACTTAGCACCACATGCATTAGCCATACGTCAGCCAGCCAAGTTGTGCTGAGTTATCTGGGGGTCATTTGGTCCATAGGACCCTTTTCCTGCAGACCCAGACAAGGTCCATTACTGAAGCATGATCAGTAATGGCAGAGGTAGCTTCTCACTTCCTGTCCTGTGATGTGATCAGCCACCAAAAACTTGTATTGTAGTCACATTTTGCAGTCATTAAGAGTGGAAGGTGCTTGGCTCACCTCTTGTAAAGAGAAGGCAACTGTCAGGTTCTGCAGCCAGCAGCCACAGGAGCAGAGATATTCTGTACAGGTAAAAGCTTATTTAAGTGTGAGCATGAATGTGTGTGTACTTGTGTGTGTGAGAGGGAGTACATGTTAACAATAGTGTGTAAGTGTTTTTGTTAGCACGAGTGTGTTTGTGTTAGCATAAGGGTGTTAGTGTGTGCAAATGTGAGTGTGTAAAAATATGAAACAAAATTGCAGCTCTCCTGCAAACGCTCCTTACAACTCCCTCTTTAGTAAATAAACCCCAAAGACTTTAGACACTGGAAATCAGTTTTATGTGTTCAATTCAGTATACAATCACAGGAGGGTTCAGTCCACAATAACAGGGAAGATGGTCCTATGGCTTTCCTGCCATGGCTAGATTCTTTCCATAGCCCTTCAACACGGTCTGTTTCGGTGATTGGAATGACCAATTGGAAGTCTTTAATAAAGGTTTCATAAAATGTCATGTTCAAACACAAGGTGCCCTAGATAAACGTTTTAGCATCTCAATAGTTTGAAGGACGTTTCATATGGGAATCTATCAAGAGGAGTCATAACCTGGCCCAACAGAGGACATCCCCACTATAAAAAATCATGGTAGTCGCTCTGCCAGTTCTTTGCAATTGGGAAGATTCCATGCTGCCTTTGTGTGTTGAATTTACTGGCTCCTCTATGATATGACAACAATGCCACTATTTTTTAATACAGCGCTTATAGTTAATGTCCTAACGTGTTCGAGTGTTGTGCAATGTGGGATGGGCCTTTCGGATAAAAATAATAAAGGCATAGAAGAAAGCAACTGAGTTTTTTTTGGAGTAGCTGGTGTTTATTTAGGCGCACCAAGTTAGTCTCAACAACTCCTTTGTATACAGTCTGCTGTGTTTAAAGGAACCCAGACAGTTGTGCTATGTTGTGAAGACACATTTCTGATCTATACCCCGTGCTGAGGAATGTATAGATCGAGGGGTGCTGTAGGTCTATGTAAGCAAATTAAAATTGTTAGAATCCAAGTGTTCTTAAAGAGTCAACTTAGACGCTTCTAAGGACACTTAAACTAAACACATAAAACAACACCGTGAAAAAGACATTCCAGCGTCAACGGCGCCGTCCTCAACAAAGGAAATGAAAATAAACCGTAGATACTTAAAGCATTTATTAAACCTACAAAAAATAACCTTCGGGAGAAGTTCCAGCTCCAGGTGTCTCATCTATTTCTGTGATGATGATTGCACCACTAATTGGCACACAGAACTTCTGCCTTTATACTTACAGATGCAATATTGCCTCCTGGGACGAGGCTGTTCATTTTGTATACATGATTGAAAGATAATGTGCACCACATCGTATAGAACGATTCTGTGCCGCCCTATCAACAGACCTGATATTTGGTCCGTGTATTGTTGGAAATAGGAGAAATCTGCCACAAAGTGTTTTATAACCTGTAGAAACAGCAAAATGGTGAGGCTGTGTCTGCCAAATTAAAATGCCGCTATAAATCCAACTAAAACCCAATAAAATGCACAGCGAGTCCAAAGCAGCATTAAATGCTCAAAAAAAAAAATTCTGAATGAAAGAGAAAAGGAGGAGTGTGGTAAAGGGTTCTCGTCTTTGGTTACAGGCTTGCTTTTAGCCCTGCTCTCGCATTAAATAGTTAAACCATTTAAAGTGCAGGAGTGGCCCCTTGACCCTTGAATGCCAGAGGGGCCAGCAACACAGAGTAACCGGGGCCCCCCCCATGGGCGAGATGCCGAAGCGCTGGGTGTGAAAGACAGGTTCTGCAAAGAAAAAACCTAACAGAGCAGGTTGGGATACTACGCTGTTGTTACTCATTGCGGGTGGCGCTCTAAGGTGGGGTGGACACACAACAATGCGTGTTAACCCTTTCAAAACACACACACATCACGTTTATTGTATGCTTGCATCATAAATCCGTTGACCGCCCCCCAGCAGGGCAGGATTTCAGTGACATTTTACAAAAGGGTATTCACCCCACATTCAAGCATAATTCAATGTATTTATTTGTTTATTAAGACTGCCTACGGTGTGCACTTTTGGGCAGTCCCTAAACCCATTGAAAACAATGGATTTTGAATGAACTTAAAAGCGACCAGATTTCTTTTATAGGCGCCAGCGAGACAAACTGATAAGTTCACTCAAGAAACAAGAGGGGTATCTTTTATATTTGACCAGTTTTCCTGCAGCTGCTTCATACCACTTGGCAGAGCCAACCGTTTACTGCATGGGGAGACATCTAAAGATGCAGTTCCACCTACTGTAACAAAATGTTTCACTTCTGTAGCTCAACACATTATAAGAAACAAGATTCCTGGTACTGTTTAACATCCAAAGCATATCCTATTTCGGACACCTTTAAAGCCGGTCAGTTCATTTTACCCCCAAACCTTATGTTTAAAAACTAGATGCCCCAGGGTTTTTCAAATGCTGGTATTTTAACTCTTTCCATCCGCTAATTCTACTATTGTCAAACTTTGTGGTAGCACATTTTTTTGCATCCCCCCCCCCCCCATACACATTGTAGCTCCTGGTATATACCACATCCAAACAACAACTCAGTGTGTTCAGCAACATCCCCTAGGTACAGTGATACCACCCATGCACATGGACATGCACATGCACATGGGAGGTGCACATTTTTTATTTTTTTTTGACATCTGGTCAGTTTGTGCCCACGCCGTCAGGAACACCTTTGAGATCGGCCAATTAACCGATTAACAAATCAAACCATATATGCTGTTATTTAAACTCTTTACAAGTCAGGATTTTGGTAAGATACAGCTTCAATTTTAGGATGACTTTTTGGACATATCTTACAACTGGATGGTTCTCCTTATGATAGCATGGTGACATGGGGTTTTATTTTTAAAAAAGGAATTAAATGTAACTATTTAAATTTTTTTTTTTTTTTTTAAAAAGGTTGCTTTCTATCATCATGACGTACCAGGCATGTCAGTGGTCGTTAAGGGGATGAATTTCCATGACGTGCCTAGCACATCAATTGTCGTCATGGGGTTCAACATCTTCAATGTCCTCTATTGTAACAGAACTACAGAATTTGCTGGCACAATATAAATAGCTGTAATCTAAAGTCCTGACTACAAACACAACATTCCCCCTGTTCAACCTGTGGTAGTAGGGCAACAGGACTGGGTCCTCATATAAACGCAATGGAACAACATCTCAGCTAAAGTAACACAGAGTAAGGGTATTCACTGTATCGGACTGAAACCTACATTTTTTTTTTATTTTTTTTTTACTAAGCACTAACAAGCATACCCAACACCCCAAGCCTAGCTGCTGCTAACTACAACTCCCATCATGCCATGAGAAAAATAATTTACTGAGCATCATGGGTATCTAAACAGGCATAGGGACATGTCCATACACATGGACCGAATGTCAGTGTTTATTGGGACATTTTGCAATACGTCTACTATACATCCCTCTTGTATGATCTAAACCTGGATTTAAAACAGTTAAAAGAAAAAAGGTACATCAATATATAGTTTGTAGAAGCAAGGAAATTGTACCATGAACACTAAATAGGGAGGACATGCTGAAAATGAACACATATGCTGGAAGTAAGCCATTTTATTGACCCTCATTTTTAGTTTAAAAAAATACTTTTCCCACAAAATAATATCACAGTATGTAGCATGGCATTTAGATTGACTGGTGGGAATGTAACTACTGCAAGAATTAATTCCAGCATTACATAAATTAATGATCAGCAACCAATACAAAGGGGGGGGAAAAAAAAGCTATTGGGTAAAATACTCCACATCTGATTTTTTCCCATTATGGAGATTAAATAAAACTTTTCATTTCTGCTGAGAACATGCACTGATGTTTTCTGTGCAGTCCAGACTTTTCATGTACACATTTTGAACAAACATGCCACATTCTTGGTATCCAAAAAGGGATTGCAATGTTACTATAAATAAAAAAAACCAGATTCATATCTAGAGCCTGGATAATCGCCCCCATCCCTTGAAGGAAAATGAGTGGAGGGTGTGAGCCGCTGAGGAACATAAAATGGATTACTCCCCGTTTCTCCATGTTCATTGAGCTTGTTAACTGCGGAAGCCAAAGATGCCTTTGATGTATCCAGTCAAGCCGCTCTTGGCCTTCTGCTCTAACTTGTCCTCGAGGGATGGCAGGGCCACGTGGTTAAGGGCCAAATCGAAGAAGAGAGGTTTGCAGGGAATGGGCTGAAAGTCGGGAGGGAAGCGTACCAGGTTGGCATGTTTGGTGACCAGTGTGGGGTCCACAGAGAAAGTATCCAGGTGGTCTGACAGTGGCTATGTGAAGAGGTAAGAGAAATCAGTATTACAAGACAAGAAACTTTCATACTATCTTAATCTAATCAGACTACCCTATCACCTACCCCAAGCTCCCTACCCTTTATATAATGCGCATGTTTTGCATTAAAACATTTTACACTAACACGCATTTCCACTTAAAAACACTTCTCCGCTGATCATGAATGGCTACCTGGTGACCGGAGCATAAGGCATCTCCACATGAAGATGCTAGTGCCTGCGATGTGCGCTGCCCGAGAAGGATGTCTTACAGACGCACTATGCTTCATTATAACAGAAGGTGGCTTGAATATTTTGTTTAAAAACATAATAAGACAAACTAAAAATTGGACAATACTCAAATCTATTGGTTGTTTTTTCTAGATGCCTTACCTTGCCATCTTTAACCTGGGAAGGAGATATATCCTCAGGCACATCAGTGGAATCTAAAAATGTGAGAGACAATTAACAACAAGCATGGAGTATTCTTTAGAAGGCCCAAGAGGATAAACAAAATTGAAGCAGGTGAACAGAAGGTAAGAAGATTGGAAAATAAATGCACAATAGCCATAAAACAAACATGAAAATAAAAAGTTTGCAAAGCATAAAGTAATATCCCAGCACAATATGCTTTCTGTTGATGGATCCACCATCTATACTTACCCAGGATGGCAGCTGCCTGCAGAGAGTACTTTTCAGAATTCACCTGCTTTATCAGTTCCTGCACATCAGGCAACTCCTGAAATGGATGGCGAGAAACTGTTAACAGGGGCATCTTTTAAACTGGATACGTTCCTACTTATAAATTATAAATGCATTGTTTTAACTGCTGGCAAAACCCAATGAAGAGCTGTCTTCTTCGCTTGCCAGGTCTCACAAAAGTCCGAAACCGTGGTGATATCAAGAAACTCTTAAAAGGTGCCATCTCATCCGCATATAAAAAAAACCTTCACAGGTCTATGTTTAACATATACATACTCCAAAATAAGTAACGCCAATGGGCCAAATTAATTTTACCATGACGTGGGATAAAGGCAGAAGGCACTTATCAGATGGCATGATTGTTGCCATAGCAGGGGAAAGTTTCTCAATTTAATACAAAATTAATGTTAGCCGTAAGAGAAAGTAAGGTGGTAACAAAAATCCAAAGGAACAGGATTGCGGCAGCAGAAACAGCAGGCACAACAAAGGTTAAGTAGCAATGAATTACCATTAGGCTCTTTTTAGCAGCTCCTGCTTTAGTTTGAATTTCCTTTGCATACTTCAGCACCCGATCATAGAGGACCAGCGCCTCGCTCCACTTCTTTACCAGGACATAGGATTGGGCAATGAAGAAACACCTGCAAACAAGAAACAATGAGCAGACTTGGTTATTCTCATATGACAGGCGTCCCAAACAGAGAAAGGTTGCAGACTTACCTGTATGCTTTGTACACAAACGTCTTCAGTTCGATCTCTTTCTGGAAACTCTGATCTTCCTCTAGGCCAGGAAGCTGGGTCAGTTCTGCCAGATTCTATTATACAAGACAAGCAAGACTCAAGCGTAAAAAGAAAGCATATAACATTTGAGCCTGTAGTTGTGAAACGATTATAAAAGCAACAGAGCTGCATTATGTTTGTATTTTTTTTTTTATCATTTACCATTTGTTGATAAGATAAATCTCTGGGGAAAATAACAGCAAAATAAAGATCCTGTATTTATATTTTGTATCCAGCTGATGTAATTAGAGCAGTTAAAGAGTTTATTTTGTCCTTTCAGACAGAGATAGGGAAGTACACGTCTCTCGCACCTGGAGGATGATATCATACAGTCGGATCAGATCCTGCGGCCTTGGATTCCTTTTGCCATCTTCCTCGGCTTGTGGTTGCTTGAGCAAAGCCTTCTGAAGAGCGCTGGCCATGCTCTCATTGCGACGGATTGCTGTGGACAGCTTGATGTATGACAGATAACTGCAAGAATACAGAACATTAGTCCCAGCCACATCTTAATTTGTACATGTTGCTCACCACCACCTACAGAGTTCCCCTGAATCACGGGGCATATATACACTTGATCAAGTAATCCATTTTATTATGCGTGCTTGTAGATTCCCCATATGGCTGGGAAGCACTTCTTAGGTTGCAACATGCAAAAATTAAACATGCACCAATGGGCAAGACGGAAAAAAACTCGTTAATGCTGGATAAACAGAAAAGTCTTAGCAGATCTAGCAATGGCTACTCAAACTGTAAGGATTTGACTCTGCAGCATACACACCTATGTAGGTATTGTAAGTTGGACACCTTTCCTGCCTCTCCATCAATGGATGCTTCCCTCTGCCTCTGGAAAGAAAGAAAACTAATTTAGAGATTTTTTTGGAGATAAACAAATATACCAACCTGGGGTCCAACACTTAGCTTATTGACGACTTAGATAAGGCAAAAATTGCATATTATCTTTTATTTATATAGTGCCAACAATTTATGCAGCGTTTAATACAATACATATAATCAACTGGTATGACAAGACGAGAATTGACAGACTAAGACAAACCGATACATTAGGCGGAGAGGGTCAGCTCGCAAGCTTACAGTCTTGAGATATATAAACACAATGGCTGAAAAGAGAAAATACACACACAGCAAAATGTGCTCAGTATGCTAAAAGGCATATTTTTGCAAGATTTTACTGGGTTTTTTTTTTCTTTTACACAACCGTTACGTTTGTGGTACCTGTTCTGATTTTAGCTCCTCTCGTACACCCTGGATGGCATCTCTGCACTCACTCAACGAGGATTCAAACAGCCGTTCTTTGGTCTCCTCATCTTCAGCCTAATAGACAGAAAAACTGAGTTTAGCACGATTGGAACACCGATAGCGCCCTTGTGAACACGGGAAGATTAGTTTTTGCTTATGAAATAAGTCACATCTATAATAATGGGAATGGATAGTTTATGAAATTGCAGTAAGCATTCCAAATGTTATACTGATAGATACTAGAAGCATGAAAACTCTAGAAGGTATGGTTCTGTCAATCCCAGGGTCACTCAAAGACCGTTTGTACAATAAATACAATAAGTATAATATTTCAAGTCATATATAAGTGCGGTAAAAAAAAAAAAAGTCTCACAGCTTACTGGAGGTTTGTAATATTAGAGGGTACAAATCTCCTTTGGATAGTGTGGGGTTTTTTTTTTGTTTTTTTTTAGTTTGCTTTTTCAACTCAATAGCTATGAAGTTACGAGAAGCCACTGCCGGATAGTTTCCCGCCATATATAATGCATAATTGGTGGGGTGACACTTGAGAGCCTCTCCAATTTGATATGTGTTATACAGGCACAGTTTGGTCCTTCTCATAGGAGACATTCACTGGGGCTGCTGTATCACAAGCTCCAAGTGTTATAAGGAAGCCTTTTCATATTATGTGTTCTGGAGGTAAATATTTGGAATGAAAAAAATATATGAAAAGGAAATATAATGTTTAAATGATACAGTGTTGCTGGTCATGGGTATTAAAGGCAGCTGTGGGGGGTACCATACCAAACCATACCCCAGGGGATAAGCAGGTGCCCGTAGCAGCATAAGAAAGTGTGCTAAACAAGCTGCTTCTTACATTTAGTTACCTACCTGAGCAATAGCAGCTTCAGTGTCCGGTAGCCCCAGCAGGAAAATTCGCACCTTGTCAATTTTGATGGGTACAGTACGCCCTCGCCATTCCACCTCACTCATGGTGGCTGCTTGTTTTGTTCTGGTCTGAGATATGAGAGCCTGTGGATACAGAAAGAATAAATGATTAGGGGCGCAGGTACCCAAGGGGTGATACTATAGAGATAGGTGGAAGAAAAACAGTAGTTAAAGTGAAAATGTGCCCGCGTTGGAATTCTGTGGCTTTGGAGGGATTTAGTCCCGAGGACAACAATGGTCGCTTCTGCGCTTCGGAATTAACTGCTTTAGAAGCCAGAATGTTTTTTTATGATAATCTAAAAGTGGGTAAATTTTAACAATCCAACATTTATAGAGAAATGAGTCCCATAAGATTTTGGGGTATAATAAACACTGCCTCATTAATCAATAGAATTGCTTAAAAAACAAATACTGTTTAGTTTGCAGTATTAAATGTTACCCCCCCCCCACCCCACACACACACACACACACACACACACTATAAACTGAAGGTGTGAGAGTGATAACGTGGTAAGTGGGGACACCATTTACCTCCAGCTTCTCTGCCAGCAGCCCTTCTGTACCTCCAGTGCGAAGTCGCATTTGCATTAACTCATTCATTGCGGTCTTGTCACCTGAAGACGGGAAAAACCAGGAAAAATAGGTTTAGAAACAAGAAAGTTACCATGCAGCTAAAACCTTGGGGTAGTTTTTGCAGCCGGATACTCCAACTTGCATGCAGTGTCTGTGAAGCACTGTACCCCCTAAAAGACATGTAGAAAAAAAATAAAGCTTTGGCAGGCTTTCTGACATACTTACCAATGTTGTAAGCGCAGTAACGGATGTTGGGAGCAATTTCTTCCACCCTTTGGTTGTAGAGCACGGCCTGTTCCTCTGTGAAGGCACTTGCTAGCTTCTCATAAATGGTCCTAAGATGAGTATGGAAGCACAGTGTATTTAATGTGACTTACTTATGTTGGTTTAGGAATACCCCTTAGTGAAGGGCAACATTCAGCATTACTTATTAAGGAAGAGGTTATGGGAATATGCAATAATAGGTCCATTGAGACACTTACTTGCACTTGTTGAAAGCTTTCATGGCCTCTTCCCAATGCTGCTGTTCAAAGTGCAGCATCCCGTTGAGGTAAGCCATGTATGCCTATACAATAAAGAAAACAGGCGTGATTCACATAAACCAGCCTATAATACGTGTGTCTAATAAATGATAAACTAAACATTTTGTTTAATTTATGTTTATTTAAAGGAAACTTTAAAGGAGTGATCACGTCAATTTGCTTCTTCTGCATAGCGTGACAAAGTCACAAATAGGTGATTGATAGCAGGACTGCCATTCTATAACAGCTTTTACCCAAATAACCTCATCACCTGAGCTTCCAGCTTAGTCTTGGCATCCACCCGATCGCTATCACACAGCCGCTCAAGGTCCTCGGCATGCTTGACAGCTTTCCGCAGGCGGGAGAGCAGGTGAAAGCGTTTGCGAGGTTCCGTGTTAGCCTCCATTTTAAGTTGCATGGCGTAACTCCAAGCCCTCTCAGCATCCATCAAGACCAACAGCAGATACCTAGAAGCCACAACAAGATACAGAAATTGTGAACGTTACATTAGCAAGTGATTATCAATTATCATATGCCCCAATATATCCCGTATACGTTTTACATTTATCCGCTGCATGCTTTAAACACCCGACGGTATTCCTTCTGAAGAACCACTCACCTGTTGTCAGACAGCATCTCTATTGTAATTTTCTTTCCGGTAAATTTATGCCGATTTCCCATCTTAAAATTCAGTGTTTTCCGAAGACGTCTCAGTCGGCGGGAACAGTAGCCCCTGAAAATAAAACGAGATATCCATCACAAATGAGTCTTTTAATGTAACCCAAGAAATATGTTTCCTACACATACAGAATCGGCATTTAAAATCAGCCCTAAAAGCCTCAATACGACCTCTAACTCATCTAAAGCAGGAGCAAATTTCACACGGAAAAGATATTTTAAAAGGGTCTTTTTTTTTTATTACATGAATTAAAGATTTTCATACTGTAAATAGAAAAATGATGCGACTAACGGTGCAAAAAATGCACCCAAATACAGCGTTTATTTTGTTCTTAATCAATATCCGTCAAAGGAAAAGCAGCCGTAAAAAAGGGGATACTAGGTTCCAGCTAACAAATATACAAAAGTAAGATTTCTGGTCACAAAACAAAATTAGGATTAACAAACACCAAAAACAAAAAAATAAAAACACGAAGCACCCAGGATCTTCTTTTGCTCTTTAAATTCTTTCTATAAGAAATATCGCGTAGGGCTGTTTAGCTCCTTCCCTTCGCTGCGTCTGATGGTATGGGATACAATGTATTCAGGAGGCACGGTAATGGCGTTTCATCTGGACTCATGAGACAGCCGCAACAATGTAAACGAGCAAATGTTTTAAGTGAAGACTTCATCATATGCTAAAAAAAACATGGGGACTGAATCAAGCCGTTAATGTCACTAACCCTCGAGAAAAATGACCGCCCCTGTAAAAAGTGCTTTGCAGATCTATAGTTACACCTCACCTATATCTCTGGAAGTCTCCATGACGCATCCCGTGTTGTTGCTGTGACTCCTTAATGATCTGGAGGACTTTACAGCGAGTTAAGGAAATTGGAAAAATAAACCGCGGTCTGATCACATAATACTTTGTGACAGAATTCACCAAGAATACACTGCGCGTTGGGCCACCAGCCAAGTGGACAAAATACATCAGGACTCATTAACCCCTTACCCTACAGATGTACAGGTACGTTCTCAAAAGGTGTGCCAGGATAAGCTTTATGACGTGCCTGTTTTTGCAGCAGCAGGTACATTTAAACCCCTAACTCAGCCAGCAGTATTAAAAATAACTACTCTACAGGGTGCTATAGAAAGGATGGATGTGTCCCTCTGTTACCGAACATTAATTGGGTCGTTGTTCAAGGGCACCTACTGTGTAGAAGAAATTCTAAGAACAAGAATGGTTTTTTGTAGGGGGGGGGGGTTTGAGGGTACATCAAAGCCAGAAAAAGGAAACCTAATCTACTTATGGTAAAAGTGGCAAAAAAACTGCAGACACTACACTAGAGGTGAGACAACCAAATGACGATCAAGCAGTCCAGATGTTCTGGATCCCGCCAGGCAGCTCCCAAAGTTTTACTCCTAAAGTTGTCACGCTAGTACTAGATGTTCTCTGCCATATGCCAGAAGGCTTGGGTTAACTAGAACTAACGGTAGCCATGGCTACTAAATGCTACCGACCTCTGAAGGGAAGCAGAAGTAGCAGCAAGGGTCTACCCTTGTCTACCCCAAGGAAGACAACAGAAAAAACCCAGGACCGAGACAACCAGGGCAATTGCAACTTCATCGCCAGCAGCGATTTTTGTTCTTATACCTAGATATTTTTTGTTTTTATCTTTTTTATTCTTAGATTTTAGATATGTGGTAGGAGCAAGCCCATAACAGGACCAGCTCCTAAAACGTTTATGCCAGCTGGGCTCCAATAAGCCATATGGCGTATCCCCTCCAGGTACCAATAAAAAACTCTACATAGATCTCTCTGGCCCCAGTTTAGGGTTAATACAGAGACTTTGGGGTCCATCTCCTCAAGGCCCCCAATAGAGACATGTTCCAGAGCTTCAGAAACTCTGCTCCACATCTTTAACCATTTATGTGACGGATCCCCATTCATCTCAATATCTCTAAGCCTAACCACCCCCATATTAAACTCAGCCCCATCCGTATTAACCATGCATTATAGGCCTGAGCTCCAGCCCTTATGAGGCAGCCGTTCCCTGACCCGTTCCACGAATCCTCATCTCATTCCCTCACTCTCCATGATTACCCTGACTGACACGTCAGCTCTACAGTCCGCCCTGACTCCGCGAACCCAGGCATGTTAAGCCGTTACTTCGTTATCACCAGGATACTCTCCAGCCCCAAGCTGTCCCCCATTGCTGCCGAGCTCTCTCCCGGTACAGGCCGTTCATTCTCCTTGTTCTCATCCAGGCCAGTTTCCTGCTGCCGCTCCGCCGCCATCTTTCCAAAGCAAAGGACTCTGGGCTCCAACGGCAACAAGCCGTAATCAGCAGAGAGCGGCCGGTGCGGTGCATGCTGGGATATCGGGGAGGCGTGGCTGGGGACTGGAGGACCGCAAGTCCGCAACTAATTGCCATTCTAGATCTCTGTCGGGGGTTTAATATTGAATCCGTTTTTAATTAAGATATGACCGTGCCGTTAAATGTAAAGTGCCGGCATGTGGGCGCATATATTATGTGTCTGCAACTGATAAATGTCAAGTGGAATATTATATTTGCATAAATATTTATTTAATTGCCACTTGGCTACAAGTGCCTTATCTCTGCTCTACATCTTGAAAGTACCGGGAGTTGTATTAATTCAGCGAGATCTTATGATGATTGGGAGTTCTGGTGGAGTTCACTCGGCATTAATGCACAGTGAAGTAACGCTGCAGAGAGATTTATAAATAATTTCCCATAGGGCTGTACAATAAACAAAGACTGCCCAAACCAAACAAAAGCAATCGGTAACCCAGTAATGGGGCAGAATAAGTTGGGCAAGATAATTATGCGGATTCTAATTAAAGGAAATTCCTTTGTTATATAAGATGGGTTTAATATATATACATACAGTGTCCTCCACTAATTTTGGCAGCCTTTGTAAATATGAGCAAAGAACGCTGTGAAAATGTGTCTTTATTGTTTAACCTTTTGATCTTCAAAAATACTAAGCCCTCGTGGATATCAAGCAATTGCAAATTCAACACAGATTTATCCAAAAAAAAGTGTGAAATATATGTGTGGCGCAATTATCGGCACCCCTACAAATTCATATGAGAAAAATATATTTGAAGTATATTCTCAGTGATAGTTTAAATTTTTTAGTACCCCTGGGTAACTATAACAGGAAATTGTTTATTCATGACTTCCTGTTTTACAGGGGTATAAATATTAGGTGACACATAGGCCAAGTTCCCTCAGTTATTCAGCACAGTGGATAAGACCAAGGAATGTAGCTGCGATGTGCAGCAAAAGATTGTAAAGCTTTACAAAATGAGCGTTGAAAATGCTCATTTCCACCATCAGGGCAATAATTAAGAAGTTCCACCCAACTGGAAATGCTATGGATGAACCTGGAAGAAGATGTGTGTCTATCATGTCCAGTGGCATCAGCAGAGGGGGCCATGACTCCCCTACATCATGCTCTGCCCCCTCCATGCCCCCCCCAATTGAAACGCTGTACTTTTATGTTTTATTTTTTTGTGCAGTTGTGAGGGAGCACTGATTGATGCGGAGGAGAGAGAGGGGCGCCAAGCAGTCACTTGTGAATACGTTTTTAGCAACCACTCAACACCCCTCAGTCTCCTCAGCGAGGCCTCTCTCTCGGTCACGGTGCCGGCACTTCATGCTTGACGCCAGAAAATGACGTCATATACCGGCGCTCAGCAGTGAAGCCGCAGCAACCCGGGCAGAGCAGCGACACAAAGACCTCGCGCTCTCACCACAGGACTTCAGCAAGGTAAGTAAACAACAAAGGGGGGAGGGTAGATAGGGAGGGGGTGTAGATAGTGAGATGGGAGGGAGAGGGCATATGTGACGGATCGTCCTGTGGACCCAGACTGGACACATCCGCCTGTCAGCTCCTTCCCTCTCCCAGTAAGCGGACGCGCTGCGGCTGTCCGAAGAAAGCAGTCACAGACCAGCACTTCCCTCAATCATGAGACAGGACTTCATGCTTTGAGGTTAAAAACAGAACTCTCTTTATTACAAACACACAGAACTTATATACAATCTACATTCACTGTGCACCGAGCCCAACCCCCAATCCTATCAGCCACATCCCATGACAAATCCCATCAGCCACATCCCCTCACAAATCCCATCGGTATACAGAGGATGTATCAGGTGAGGGGATTAAGGGATACAATGGGTTCCCCCACCTGTGTTATCCCCCCTGTAGTGCGGGTGCCGTCTGGGCAGACAGGGCTGTGCTGGCTGATTAAGAGCCCCAGCCCGATTATAGGATCGTCTCTTTGAAGGCTGGAGCTGCAGCCACATTCAAACAGGGTACACATAAATATAATAATAATAATAACAGTGACGATCAGACATGGTTCTTCACATTACTCCCCTCTTGTACAAACGTCCGGCAGACACAGCCAGATCCCTAACGGATCGGCTTGGGGATGACCGGGCCTCTACTGTCTCTAGTCCTGCGGGGTAGGGAGAGCGGGCGTGCGGCCTCTTGGGCACCCTGGCAGCCCCATGTCAGTCACCCAGGCTCCTAGGCCTGGCCCGTAGTCAAAGGGTAAGAGGCCAGCCCAGAAGCCTCTCCAGTGGGCAGCCCTCTTTAGTCTCCTCTGCAGGCATGGGAGACCTTTCTCCAGGGCTTCCTTTCCCCTCTGGGCCCTCAGCCCAGACTCGGCTCCCTCCCAACCTGATGGAACCCTCCCATGGTTACCCTGACTACGGGCTTGTCCCGAGTCAGCTCCACATTCCCCCACCCAAACAACAAGAGCCCACTCCAAAGCAGCAGTAGTTTCACTTACCCCTACCTGGCTCTCCGAGCTGGGGCTCGTTTTGCCCACTGGACCATGCCGCTGGGGAGGAGTGCCGGTTGCCCTTCCTCCCATAATTGGTGACAGCCGCTGGGGAGGGTCGCCGCCTGTGCCCCCTCCCGGATGCTCGTGCTGGGGAGAGCCAGATAATGGGGGTGTAAGCAGTGCAGGGCAGAGGTCAGTGACTCTCTGCCTGGTTACCAGTGCTTCTGCTGGTGCAGGGAACGGTGCTGGGCAGAGAACAGTGTCACTCTGCCCTGTGGCCAGCTCTTCCGCTGGTGGTTCCCTGCTAGCAGGTGGGGACCCTTCGCTGTGGGGTGGGCAGAGGCCAGCAGCACTCTGCCCTGTTGCCGGCATTTCAGCCAGAGCGAGGATTGCTGGTGCAGGACAGAGGTCGGCGACGCTCTGCCCGGTTGCCAGTGCTTCTGCTGGTGCAGGGAATGGTGCTGGGCAGAGAACAGCGTTACTCTGCCCTGTGGCCAGCTCTTCCGCTGGTGGTTCCCTGCTAGCAGGTGGGGACCCTTCGCTGTGGAGCGGGCAGAGGCCAGCAGAACTCTGCCCTGTTGCCGGCACTTCAGCCAGAGCGAGGATTGCTGGTGCAGGACAGAGATCAGCGACTCTCTCTCCGGGTGCCAGCACTTCTGGTTGGTCCTCGTTAGCCGGCGGGAACACTGTGCTGGGGGATGAGCAGAGGCCAGCAGCACTCTGCCCCGTGGCCGGCTCTTCTGCCGGTCTGGCATTTTTCGGTGCTGGGCAGAGGATCGCGTCGCACTGCCCTGGTGGGTCCCTGCTAGCGGGCAGGGACATTTCACTGTGGGGCGGGCAGAGGCCAGCGGCACTCTGCCCCGCTGCCGGCGCTTCAGCCGGAGTAGGAGGGGCGCATGGTGCTGGGCAGAGAACAGCGTCTCTCTGCCCTGTTGTTGGCGCTTCTGCCGCCTCTAGTGGAAACCCATAGACCGCTGCCTCAAATTCCAGCGACTGCATGCGGTCCATAATCGCCCTGAAGACTTCCTCCCAAAAGTGATTGCCCACTTTCACCTCTTCGGGCTCTGGCTGCAATACCAGGGGCAGAGTGTTACAGGGTCACCGTACCCAAGGCTGGGTACCCCTGTTTGAGGGCTGAGGAATCACCAGTCAGTCCCTCATACGGATAGCACTCAGCTATCCACGGATCATCCAGACCACCATTCGTAGTAAACCAAGAAGAACTCTTTATTACAAACACACAGAATTTATATACAATCTCAATGCAATGTGTACCGAACCCAACCTCCAATCCCATCAGCCACATCCCATCACAAATCCCATCAGTATACAGGGGATGTATCAGGTGAGGGGATTACAGAATACAATGGGTTCCCCCACCTGTGTTATCCCCCCTGTAGTGCGGGTGCCGTCTGGGCAGACAGGGCTGTGTTGGCTGATTAAGAGCCCCAGCCAGATTATAGGATCGTCTCTTTGAAGGCTGGGGCTGAATCCACATCAGTCTCTGGGCCGGTTACACAATAAACACAATATAATATATTACCGGGTCACAGTATACAGAACCGGACACAAAAGTGCTCCGTGACCCGGCTAAACTTCATATGACACATGAGCCAGCTAGCCTGGCCCTGTCACAGATCTCCCCCTTGACCAACGGTCCGGCAGACCAGGCAGATCCACACGGGTCTGCTGCAGGCTGTCCGAGTGGACAAAGTTCACAGGTGCAGGCCTTAGTTCATGGCCCCCTTTGTCAGAATCATCCATTGAAGGTGGGCCAGGGCCCTGGTTGCCCAAAAGGATAGTCAGTAGTCCTCTGTGAATTGGAGGACGGTCCCAGCTCAGCCGGGGGCACATGGCTATCCCCCTCACCGGGGTAACAGGGGCACCTGGAGACTCTTGCTCCCTAGTCTTGGGAACTGAGTCTGGGGCAGCTGCCAGGCCAGGGTGGTTGCATGGAAGGAAAACCCTGCTGATCGGGCCGGGGGCACTCGGGGAACCAGGGAAACACGTAGAGGTAGTAAGCGAGGCCTCTACCGGGACACTGGAGTGACCTAGGGGACACTCTGGGACAGGAACAGGTGCCCTTACAGGGTTATTGGGCGAGCTAAGCAGCTCTGCGGGGTACTCAGGGGACCCAGGGGAATACTCCGGGGCAGGGACAGGTGCCAATACTGGACCACCGGGAGGGTTAAGCAGACCCTCGATCTTCCTCTCTGGGACAGGTGCCTCTGCCTGGGCACGGGGAGAGTCAGAGGAACACTCTGGGACAGTGACCTGGGCTTCTACCAGGACACTTGGGGAACCAGGGATCACTTCGGAGAACACAGGGATAGGAACCAGGGCCTGCGCCAGGCTACTGAGAGGACCCAGGGAACTCGGCAGCCCCTCTGGCGTCCTCGCTAGGTTAGGGAATGGTGCCTCTACCGGATCACCGGGGACTTCAGTGGGAACCTCTGGGGCAGTGACCCGGGCTTCTCCCAGGACACTCGGGAAATCAGGGGGACAGTCTGGGGCACTGGCTTCTACAGGCATAGCTAGGGGTTTGGTGAGGGGGGTTGTGCCACTTACTCGGGCGGTGGGGACAGTCATCTCTTCTGCCGGGGTAGAGCAGCCAGGGTTGTTGGTGGGGACCTGGGTCGGAGCTTTTGGCTTCCTCCTCCGCTTCTTCTTGCTGGCGAGGACCTCGGTTCTTCTCGCCAGGGCAGGGGCCGCGGAGTAGGTGAAGAGGACCTCGATCCCACTCCCGCAAGTTGTAGTACCATGCTCCCAGTCTCCTTGTAACTCCTGAAGCTCCACTCTCCGCAGCAATTCTTTATAGTCCCTCTCGAGCTGCCATTCCTCTTGGACCAGGCAATCCATAACAGTCTCCAGCTCGGGGGGAATAGCATAAACCAGGACTTCTGCACGGTTGTCCCAGATTGTATCCCTGCGGTACTGGCAGGGGCTTCCGAAGGACGAGTCAAATTGGAAGGCATCATATATCAGTCCTGGGTCGACGGGGCTATACAGCATTAGAGGGTCGCTGTGGTCTTCACCTGCTAACTGCTGGGAGAATCCCTGGTAGCGGCTCTGGAGGTCGAGCTCTGCATATATGAGACCCCTCAATTCGTCTTCCCACTCCGGCAACGGGTTCTCCCCCAGGAGTGGAACTCGTATATCCCACATTGTCCAGTACTGTCCCCAGTACGTTTCAAAGTGGGGATGGGAGAAATCATCCCTCCAGTCTGCGGCCGCAGACTCTAACTGCCATTGCTGGTGTTCCAGCTCACACACCTCGGCTGTAACCCGGTCTGTCTCATCCTCTGGTTCTCGGAAGGGTTGGATATCCTGGTATGATATTTTGGGGGTCTGTTCCCCTAGTCTGGGAGATACAGACCCACTCTGGCTCAGTTCCCGGTGACACATTTTAATCACCGCCGTCACTTGCTCCGATGTAGCCCCTCCTGGGTACAGGGATAGGTGCCATAGAATGTTCTTTTGTAGAGCACTCAGTCCGAGGCTCTCCTCTGGGGCATCCTGGTGCCGGTCCATCTCTCTGCAGTCCGCAATCAGAGTAGCCTTTCCTTTGCTACAAACCTCCAGGAGCTCTCTTGGTGTCTCTCGTCTGCAATCCCAGTTGGTGGTTTGGATTTCACCCAAGTCGTGGGATTCTTCCCACCGCTGCCAACCAATGTTACAGGGTCACCGTACCCAAGGCTGGGTACCCCTGTTTGAGGGCTGAGGAATCACCAGTCAGTCCCTCATACGGATAGCACTCAGCTATCCACGGATCATCCAGACCACCATTCGTAGTAAACCAAGAAGAACTCTTTATTACAAACACACAGAATTTATATACAATCTCAATGCAATGTGTACCGAACCCAACCCCCAATCCCATCAGCCACATCCCATCACAAATCCCATCAGTATACAGGGGATGTATCAGGTGAGGGGATTAAGGGATACAATGGGTTCCCCCACCTGTGTTATCCCCCCTGTAGTGCGGGTGCCGTCTGGGCAGACAGGGCTGTGTTGGCTGATTAAGAGCCCCAGCCAGATTATAGGATCGTCTCTTTGAAGGCTGGGGCTGAATCCACATCAGTCTCTGGGCCGGTTACACAATAAACACAATATAATATATTACCGGCTAAACTTCATATGACACATGAGCCAGCTAGCCTGGCCCTGTCACACAGAGTGGCTGAACCTTCAAGTCCGGCTTGCCAATTACAGTGAGCGGCCTCCGGAGCTCGCTCTGTGACATCTGTCGGCTCACACTGCAGGGCGTAGCTCCCCTCGAACAGTGCCAAGTATTCTGCCTCGAGACACCATTCTCTGTCTACTAGTCTCTCAAGGTCTTGGCTGAGTTCACTTGTTGCAGTGGGCGGCAGGGCTCTCCGGCGCTTGTCACTAATGTCCCACCATCGGTCCATGTTGCCATTGCCAAAGACACCCCTTTCCTCGAATGCCTCCCACAACAGGCCAGGCCCGCCAACATCCATCCCTTCCGGAGAATGGGGCTTTCTGGATTTTCGCTGCGGGCCTCGGGCTTCCCAGTATATGGCTCGGTACTCCTCTTCGAGCCCAATCTCCTGTCGGACCAGCCTCTTTAGCTCTGCAACCTCACCTGGAGACGCAGGTCCCCCGAACAAGTAGAGCCTCCCTGATTCCTGAGTGGTCCCTGATTCGTTGTTCTAGGGTGGGCAGATGTGTACCTTGGTGGGCGCTCCACTTTTCTAGGGCCGCTCTCCATCTCACGAGCCGGGCTCGGGTCCGTCTCTCAAACTCCCATACTGGAGTCTCCAATTCGAGGGTCTCGACTCCCCTCCCAGTCACCCCGCATCCCGGTGACTGTTCAATCCACTCCATCTGTGGATCCGTTTGGCTCTTCCTCGCCAGGGTATAACTTTGTTCTGCGGCTAGTTGCTTTGGTCCGCTCTGGTCTGGAAGGAGTAGATCCCACCGCTGCCACCAATGTGACGGATCGTCCTGTGCCCCAGACTGGACACATCCGCCCGTCAGCTCCTTCCCTCTCCCAGTAAGCGGACGCGCTGCGGCTGTCCGAAGAAAGCAGTCACAGACCAGCACTTCACTCAATCATGAGACAGGACTTCATGCTTTGAGGTTAAAAACAGAACTCTCTTTATTACAAACACACAGAACTTATATACAATCTACATTCACTGTGCACCGAGCCCAACCCCCAATCCTATCAGCCACATCCCATGACAAATCCCATTAGCCACATCCCCTCACAAATCCCATCGGTATACAGAGGATGTATCAGGTGAGGGGATTAAGGGATACAATGGGTTCCCCCACCTGTGTTATCCCCCCTGTAGTGCGGGTGCCGTCTGGGCAGACAGGGCTGTGCTGGCTGATTAAGAGCCCCAGCCCGATTATAGGATCGTCTCTTTGAAGGCTGGAGCTGCAGCCACATTCAAACAGGGTACACATAAATATAATAATAATAATAACAGTGACGATCAGATATGGTTCTTCACAGCATAGATAGTGAGAAAAGGGGGGCGAGGTAGCTAGTGAGAAAGGGTTAGTGAGAATATTGTGAGAGACTGAATTAATTAATGGGTGTATGAATTATGTGAATGAATTAATGTGTGTATGAATTGTGAGAATGAGTGAGAGAATGGATTAACGTGTGGATGAATTGTGTGAATGAATTACCGTATTTACTCGATTATAAGACGACCCTGATTATAAGATGACCCCCCAAAATCTGAATATTCATTTAGGAAAAAAAAGAAAAAGCCTGAATATAAGACAACCCTATATGAAAAAAGTTTTACCAGTAAATGTTAATTCATGTAAACTATGTAAATATTTTTTTTTTAAATAAAAGCTATGATGGAGAAAAATATTTTGTTTTTATTTCCTTTTATTTTCCAACCTGCCCCCCCAGTTATTCACATCTGCCCCAGACTTGCCACTCTGCCCTAGAAATGCCTTATATGCGACTGTGCCCCATGATATGCCTTTTAACCCTTTAAATGCCACTGTGCCCCATGATATGCCTTTTAACCCTCTATATGCCACTGTGCCCCATGATATGCCTTTTGACCCCCTATGTGCCACTCTGCTTCCAGAAATGCCTTATACCCCTATATGCCACTCTGGCATTTAGGGGGTTAAAAGGCATTTCTGGAGGCAGAGTGGCATTAAGGGGGTTAAAAGGAATTTCATAGAGCACTCTGCCTCCAGAAATGCCTTATGCCCCCCATTTAACACTCTCCCCCCCCAAAACTTACCGGTGCTTCTGACTCCCAGTGTGTTGTCCGGGCAGCAGGTAGACGTCTACACGATTTGCGCATACACCCTCCGACTGTCAGAGAGAATTCCCCGCACCGGTACGGGGAACTCTGCTCTCTGACAGTCGGGGAAGGTCTGCGTAATGGATGCAGACAACTCCCGCTGCGCTGCGGGGGGATCTGGATCTTAGTCTCATAGTCACGATTATAAGATGACCCCGATTAGAAGACGAGAGCATTTGCTCTGAAAAAAACCTTGTCTTATAATCGAGCAAATACGGTAATTAATGTGTGCATGAATTGCTTGACTGATTTGTGAGAATGCATTAATGAATATGTGTAAATGATTTGTGTGAATGAGTGCGAGAATAAATTTGTGTGAATGAAAGTGTGAATTGGTGAGTGACTGTATAAGTGTTTGTGTAAATCATATATGTATGATTGATTGTGGAAAGGCAAAAATGGCACAAGCAGGGTGTTTGCGCCTTGGGGACCAAGATGACACAGGGTGAGTGTTTATGGGACAAATATGGCTCACACTAGGCTGTTTGGGGACAAAGTTGACTCATTCTGGGCTGTTTGGGGGACAAAGATGGGAAGTCATATGTGTGTAATTTGGGTGCTGGTCAGGTTCTATGTGGGCAATGTGGATGCCAGGGCTTGCCTTTGGGTTGTACAACCTGTGATTTTTTTTTTCTATACCTTTTAATGCTGAGGTTTTTTTGTGAATTGCAGTTAATTTATACATGCTAAGCTGGGTTTTTGTGTTATTCTGTTGATCTATATCTGCTATGCTATGTTTCCATACATTATTTATGTATACCTGCAAATGCAGGGTTTGCAGGTCTTATTCAGTTTATCAATACCCGCACTGCTGTTTCCATGTGATTTCCTGTTGATCTATACCTGCTATGCTATGTTTCCATAGCATTATTATGGATTCTGTTTATTTGATCTATACTTTCAATGCTGAGTTCACATGTGAATTTTAAAACAATGATCCAAAACATACATCAAAATCAGCTCAAAAATTATGTATGGAGGAATGGTCTCAGATCCCTGGCCATGTATTCTCCAATCAGGCCTTGTAGGAGAACATTCAGAGCTGCTGTCTTAGCAAACGGAGGCAGCACAAAGTATTGACTAAAATGTAACTTTTTTTTTGGCTAAACCTATATTATGTTTGCAATTTTTTGTTTATATCCACCCTCTACCAAGGGTGCCAATATTAACCCCTTCAATCCCGGAGAAATTTTGCCATTTTTGCGCTATGTCGGTTCAGCGATGATTCTCTTTTACTGTGAATAGTGTACCCATATAAACTATATATTGTTTTTTCAAGGAGAGATAGAGCTTTCTTTTGATACCATAGTTGGATGATTAGCTGAAAATTTAGAATTAGAAATTTAGTAAAAAGTAGCAAGAATAAAAAAAAAAAATCTGTGTTTTTTTCATTTTCCCTCTGAATCCTCACAAAATTAGGTAAAAAGACAGAAAATTCCATCCATATTTATCCATTTAGGTGTCCTGTAGATGTCGATGTGCCCAAAGTGCCCGTTCCCGGCCGCATAAGTTGATCGCGGCCGGCCGGCAGTTTTGCTCTAAGTCCCCGTTTATGGCAGGTCAAGTTGCTTGAGAAACCCTGGAAGTCAATGAGGTCGGATTTGCCGGCCGCATCCGACCCTCGCTCCATCGAAGTCGGCCTGCCTGGCCGGGTTTTCCCGGTGGTGACGTGGAACTCCGTCCCGGTTCGCCAGGGACGTCAGGCACCCTCCGCCGGATATATAGGGAAGCTGCTGCTTGTTCCAGAGAGCCGGCTCCCAACGACCTCGCGAAGCCCAGCCCGGGTGCCGGCCAGGTCCCGGCCCCGGCCGGTAGACCTCCGAAGGTCCCGCCCGGGGCTCCACGGAACTCGGGACGCCCGGCCCGGGTGCCGCACCGGCGGTCCAACCCGCCCAAGTCCCGGGCCGTCTCCCGGGAACACCACCTTGGGGCAGACCCCCGAGGGTCCCGCCAGGGGCTCCCCGGACCTCGGGAGGACCAGCCCGGGTGCCGCACCGGCGGTCCAACCCGCCCAAGTCCCGGGCCGGGTCCCGGGAAGACCACCATGGGGCAGACCCCCGAGGGTCCCGCCAGGGGCTCCCCGGACCTCGGGAGGACCAGCCCGGGTGCCGCACCGGCGGTCCAACCCGCCCAAGTCCCGGGCCGTCTCCCGGGAACACCACCTTGGGGCAGACCCCCGAGGGTCAGGCCAGGGGCTCCCCGGACCTCGGGAGGACCAGCCCGGGTGCCGCACAGGCGGTCCTACCCGCCCCGGTAGTTGCTCGCGGCCGGCCGGCGTTTTCGCTCTAAGTCCCCCATTCTGGCAGGCCGAGTTGCTTGAAAAGCCCTGGAAGTCTATGAGGTCGGATTTGCCTGCCGCATCCGACCCTCGCTCCATCGAAGTCGGCATGCCTTGCCGGGTTTTCCCGGTGGTGACGTGGAACCCCATCCCGGTTCGCCAGGGACGTCAGGCACCCTCCGCCGGATATATAGGGAAGCTGCTGCGAGTTCCAGAGAGCCGGCTCCCAACGACCTCGGGAAGCCCAGCCCGGGTGCCGGCCAGGTCCCGGCCCCGTCCCCGGGAACCCCACCGTCCGGTAGACCTCCGAGGGTCCCGCCCGGGGCTCCACGGACCTCGGGACGCCCGGCCCGGGTGCCGCACCGGCGGTCCAACCCGGCCAAGTCCCGGGCCGGGTCCCGTGAAGCCCACCTTGGGGCAGACCCCCGAGGGTCCCGCCAGGGGCTCCCCGGACCTCGGGGTGCCCAGCCCGGGTGCCGCACCGGCGGTCCTACCCGCCCAAGTCCCGGGCCGGGTCCCGGGAAGCCCACCTTGGGGCAGACCTCCGAGGACTTGGGCAGGTAGGACCGCCGGTGCGGCACCCGGGCTGGGCACCCCGAGGAGCCCCTGGGCGCCGGACCCCCCTCGCAGGCGACTGAGTTTGCTCGGCCCCGGACTCCCAGCGGCCCGAAGCCGCGGCCGGTTGGGGCTACCCGCGGGCGCTCCACGTCCCACCCCGGGTTCCCCCCGCCGCGGAGCACGCACCTTCCTTTCTCCCGGCCCCGAACGAAGGGAGGGGGAGCGCGCGCTCTCCTTCCGTCCCCGCGGCCCCCTCGCCGTGTCCCCCCTTACGCAGACCCGATCCGAGGGCTGCGCCCCCGGCGCCCGCCGCCTCCCGCCCCGGCCCCCGGGGCGGGAGCGGTCCGCCGGGGGCCGCGTCCGGGCCCGGCCGCCGCCGGGCCCCCGCGTGACGACGGGAGCTACCTGGTTGATCCTGCCAGTAGCATATGCTTGTCTCAAAGATTAAGCCATGCACGTGTAAGTACACACGGCCGGTACAGTGAAACTGCGAATGGCTCATTAAATCAGTTATGGTTCCTTTGATCGCTCCATCTGTTACTTGGATAACTGTGGTAATTCTAGAGCTAATACATGCCGACGAGCGCTGACCCCCAGGGATGCGTGCATTTATCAGACCAAAACCAATCCGGCGGGCTCGCCCCCGCCGGCCGCTTTGGTGACTCTAGATAACCTCGGGCCGATCGCACGTCCCCGTGACGGCGACGATACATTCGGATGTCTGCCCTATCAACTTTCGATGGTACTTTCTGTGCCTACCATGGTGACCACGGGTAACGGGGAATCAGGGTTCGATTCCGGAGAGGGAGCCTGAGAAACGGCTACCACATCCAAGGAAGGCAGCAGGCGCGCAAATTACCCACTCCCGACTCGGGGAGGTAGTGACGAAAAATAACAATACAGGACTCTTTCGAGGCCCTGTAATTGGAATGAGTACACTTTAAATCCTTTAACGAGGATCTATTGGAGGGCAAGTCTGGTGCCAGCAGCCGCGGTAATTCCAGCTCCAATCAGGGCTGGGCGTCGGCTGCAACAGTGTGGAGTTGGGAGGCGAGAGGAGAGGAGGTGGTTTTGTGTTGCTGGTGGAACTTGGTTTCTTTTTATTACTTTCGGTGCTGGACGTTTGCTACCCCGGGGAAGGTAACTGCCTCCCCGGGGTCCCATCATGGCCTCCACCCTCATTGAGGAGTGGAGGGGCCGCATTTCCATAATCACGGAGAAACTGGTCTACACGGAGGACGGCATCCTACTCCCATCCCGGGAGACTGCAGGAACCGTATGCAGGGCTGTGCGTCGGAACATGGAGGCGCTCGAGGCATACACCACGGCCTTGAGCGCCAAAATAGCCATGCTCAAGAAGGGAGTCGGTCTGCCCCACCATCTGAGGGTCGACCAGACTTCCCTCCTGTTGCTGGGGGCCCTCCATCTACGGGCCCTCGCCCTCAGGGACGCCGGGGCCAGGGCCTTGGAGACCGCCGAGGCGAGTGTGAATACGAACCCTGAAGATGAGGAGGCGGTGGAACAGGGCCCTTCCTATGCCCAAAAGGCTAAGGTGGGGCTCCCAGTACCTGCGGAGTCAGACGGGGAACCCCTCAGGCAGGCCTTGGCTAACCTCCAACAAGAGTTGCGTTCCCTGGGGGAGGAGAAGGAGGAGGTTGCCGGACAGCTGAAAGAGCTCCGGCAGCAGAGCAACAGGGTGGGGAGTCGTCATCGCGGCCCCATACGGGAGCGGATCGTCTCCCTGAAGGAGAAAGAAGCGGAGTTGGCGAGACGCACAGCCCAGAACCGTGACCGCGTGCGGTTCCTGCAGGAGAAGCTGCGGGAGCAGGAGGTGGAGGAGTCGGGGGTACCACCGACCCCGGAGGACCCGGAACCGGTGGCGCCTACATCACCACCGCCACCGCCACCACCACAGTACGACGGGACCCAGGAGAAGTCCGCTATACGAAGGCCGCTGATTTTTTCAATGGAGGAATTGGACGAGGAGGAGGACATTAAGATCCAAGCTGCGCCACGGAGGCGGAAAAAGAAGACCACCAGGAGCAGGCCCGCTATCCAATCGTCCGGGGAGGAGAGCGTCGGGGATACCCCCCCCATCATGTCCGAGGAGGAGTTCCCATCCCTCCCGGCCCGGGTCCCCGACGCTGCTGCCGAGGATCCGTTTGGCCGGTGAGCCCCGGGGACCTTGTGTGAGTACCTTCCCTGATGTACCTGTCGGTATGTCCCCTGTTGTTGTGATGTCCCCTGTTGTTCCCCCACCCCCAGTGTGTTTTCCCTCCGTTGTACGTTCACGTTCCCCTGTCTGTGTCAGTCCGTCTCCCGTGGCCCACGTCGGGGCGCGGGTTTTGTCACCCCCGCGGCCGGCTGCGGCACCGGCGACCGCTTCGGCGGCCGCCGGGGCGGCTGCTGCTGCCGCGGGATCCGTGCCGGCGCTCCCGGCGGCGTGCCCGCCTCCTTGTCCCTCCAGAGGGATCGGCGGTTCTGTGGCCGCTCCCCCCGTTGTAGTTGGTCCCATCCACCCTGTGGTGGTGGACCTAGTTGTCCCGGCTGCTCCTGCGGCTTCGGTGTCCCCGGAGGTGCCGTCCTCCGTGTACGGGGCCGCCGCTAACCGGGCTGCCCTCCCCCTGTCCGGACTACTCCGGGCGGAGAAATCGCCCGGAGTGCAGCTGGACGAAGCTGCTGTTGTGAGCGGGGCCGCCGCTACCCGGGTGGCCCGCTCCCTGTATTTACTACCCCGGACAGATGATAATCTGTCCGGAGTTTTGTCGGGCGCCGCGGCCGAAACCGCGGCGTTTGTGATGGAGGCAGTGCCGGGTGCGGCTGCGGTCCCCGCCGGGGTCACTCCGGCAGCGGTGCCGGTGACCCCCGGGGCTCCCGCAGCCGTGATGCCGGTTGCTGGCTCCGCCCCCGCCGCGGCACAGGCCGCGCCCCCCGGTAATTTTAAAGTCACGGTGCACAACACACACACTGTATGCCAGGGGACCGCGGGACCACCCGCGATGGCCCCTACGGTCAGGGTGGGGAAGGACCCTGGGGGGCAGAACCCCGGGAGGTCGGCGGTGGCCCGGGCTGCGGGGGTGGTCGCCCCTGCTTCGAAAGAGGTGGGGGTGGCGGCCGCTGCGGTCAGGGCTCCTGCTCCGGCCGTGGGGGGGACTCCCACCGGGGTGACGCCTTCCCCCGCCGTGACACAGGGGGTCGCTGCGGTGGCCGCGGTGCCCGCCGGTGGGTCCACGGGCGGACACGGTGGCGGGGCCACGGGGGGGTCCACACTGCCCATAGTGCCCACTCCAACGGTGGCCCCAGGTGCGACACCCGCAACCGCTAACGCCTGGGAGGCGGGTCCCCCGAAGGTTCAGGTGCCACCACCAGGCAGGCGGGCTACGGGACTCCCAGCGGGGCAACCCATGCGGAGAAGGAACGTGGTCCGCCTGCTGCACGTAGCGGAGGGATCCGTGCCCGATAGGAAGCGGGTGGTAGGGGCCCTGAAGGACCTGGGCTTTGCGGTCGCGGACTTTTTCGCCATCATCCACGTTAGCGGCACCCCTGAGTATGACATCAGTTTCATGTCCCCGAGGGGTCTGGAGAGGTTCTGGACCCTTTGGGAGGGGGTGCCAAAGTCCGGCGACAGCCTATGGGCCCGGTTCAATGTCCAGGCCATATCGCGCCAGGAGGTCCGCAAGGTGAACTTCCTGGTGCGGAATGAGTCCATACCCGTCGCGGACATACTGGTGTGGGCCCGCAGATACGGGGAGGTCTTGACCACCCCGGTCAAGACTCTCTGTGAGGACGGGATCTGGAACGGCGGCTGGACGGTCAACATCCGTCTGAAGGAGGTACGGGGTCTCCTACAGCACATGCCCAACTCCTTCTTCATCGGGACTGACCGGGTATCGTGCTTCTATCCCGGTCAGCCCCGGGTGTGCCACAAGTGTGGCTCGCCCCGGCATTTCAGCATAGGGTGTGATGTCACCAAGTGCACCCTATGCGGTGTTGTAGGACACTCCAAGCAGGAGTGCACTACCATCCGTTGCAACCTGTGCGGGGTGTTGGGTCATTCCTACAGAGCGTGTCCTGAAGCCCAGCACAACTTGGACAGTATCTGGGAAGGAGAGGGCGAATTCGCAGAGGAAGACCCGCGGCCAGTTGTGGGGGGCGCTCGGGACAAGGCTCTACCTGACGCCCCAGGTACCTCCTCCGGCACCGACCCCGTAAGTAACATCATTGACCCGTTGCCTGTCCGTCCAAAACAACGAATGTCTCACCCCATTTCTGTCTGTACTCCTTCCACAGGCATCACCACACGATCGGCGTCGGGACCCCGAGCCGCAACCACGCGGGATGAGTCGGGGTGGACGACTGTCGGTCCGAGGAAGGAGACCCCAACTCAGGAGGCAGCTCGGAGAGGTCCGGTAAGATCCTCCGCCTCTGCTAAGACCCCTTCCCGGGGGGATCCACCCTCCACACTAGAGGGGGAGAAAGTCCCTTCGGGACGGGGGAGCTCCGGGGCCCCGAAACCCAAATCCATCGTTGTCGCTGCCGCAAAATCATCAGCGGCGGCGGCCGTCGCTGAAACCGCTATCGGCAAGACGTGCGGGGACATACCAGTCCAGAACAGGTTTAGTGCCCTGATGGACTGGGGTACCCGCATGGAGGTCGAGGAGGCGGCAGAGGCGACGGCGGTAGTGGCGACAGTGGCGGGGGAGGGTGGAAGGGCCGCGGAAGCTCGAGGACACCTGGCAGAGGTGGAGGATAGCGAGTTGGTAGAGGTGCCGATTCCGGAGGAGGACGCCTTGCCCGCGGGGCTCTCCGCGAAAAGGTACCCCTCAGACTCGGACGGTGAGAACGTACGGAAAAAGGGAAAGTCTCCTCATTCTCATCACCCTTGATGGCGACTCTCCCCATACTATCCTTAGCCACTCATAACGTGGCTAGTATTAAGACGTGCAGGGCCCGATTTATAGCCTATGATAACTGGCACAGGGAGAACTACCATATAATCTTTGTCCAGGAAACCCGCCTGGACTCCCTGGGGGCCCTGCATGCAGCTAAACGCGACTGGAGATGGGGGCACTCCTTTTTTTCACTAGCCACGGAGGGCTACGGGGGAGTTGCCATCCTGTTCCAGGGTGTGGACATAACGTTCAATAGGGTGATTGAGATAACGAAGGGTAGGTGCGTAGTTCTTGATGTGTCGGTAGGCAGGCAGCCTCTCCGTCTGATTAATATCTATGCCCCCCAGACCAAGTGGGAGAGGAAGCGTCTGTTTAACGAGATAGAGCCTTTCCTCTACACGTCCCGGCATATTGTCTTTGCTGGTGATTTTAATACCGTTACTAGGACCAAAGACAGGAAAGGTGGCAAAGATAAACCGGGATACGACGCTTTGGCCCTTACTAGAATAGTCAGGCAGGCAGGCTTGGTAGATGTGCATATTAAGCACAACCCAGACCTCACAGGTTACACATATCAGCGAGGTAACTGCCAGAGTAGGATAGATAGGATTTATGTTAAGGAGTCTCTTCCGGTGACGGCACTTGTGCTTAAACCGGTGGAGTTCTCCGATCACCTTATTCTTACCTGTCTGTTAAATGTCTCGCAGGCTCCGCTAAGAGGTAAAGGGATTTGGCGACTTAATTCTGACATCTTGACAGAAGGCTGGGTTCAGCAGGCTTTCGAGAACTTCTTTCATGACCAGGTCACCGTTGCGGAATTCTGCACGACGAAGTCTGAGTGGTGGGAGATGGTGAAGGTAAGAACCCGTGCCTTATTTCGCTCTCTTTCTCAGAACATCCAGTCCTCAAAGTACAGGACTTATCTCGGGCTCCTGTGCAAGTTAGACTGTCTGGTGTCGCAACGAGGTGATCCCGGGGACATCTCTAGGGTCAAATCCATGATGAGGACGTTCCAGTATGACAGGTATGCCTCCTTGCTCAAGGAAAGGGATCATGGGGCTTACCACTCACCCGATCCTTTTCTTAGTTGCAAAAGGAAGGAGTCTGCTAAGATCATTACCTGTCTGCGGAACACCCTCGGTGTCCTGGAGGAAACTCCTCGGGGGATACAGAGGGTTGTCCGCGATTACTATGTGGAGCTCCTCGGACAGAGGAGACCCTGCCGACATCAGGCGGACGACTTTTTGATGGGTCTTTCCCTTCCTGAGATTGATCATGGAAAGCTGGATGAGTTGGTTAGCCCAATCACTGTCAAGGAGGTCACGGAGACAATATTAGAGCAGACGAGGAAAAAATCTCCGGGCCCTGACGGTCTTACGGCCGAATTCTATCATGCCTTCTGCGGTCTCCTGGCCCCTAGTCTTACCGAAGTTTTTAATGAAAGCCTGGAGAGGGGGATACTCCCTCCTTCGATGAGATCCTCGGCAGTGATTATGCTAACTAAGCCCAGAGTTGTCGACACGGCTGATGTGGGGAACTGGCGACCCATATCACTCTTGAATGTCGACAGGAAGGTTTTGGCGAAGATCATTTTTAAACGTTTGCAGGGGGTCGCAAGTGAGGTCTTGTCTGATTCTCAATACTGCACCGTGAAGGGCAGAACTGTCTTTGACGCCGTCTGCGAGGTCAGGGAAGCCATCGAGCGGTGTAGGGTAGAGGATGGGGATAAGTATCTCTTGGCACTTGATCAGTCGAAGGCGTTTGATCGGGTGGATCATTACTATCTGTGGGCAGTCTTGCGCAGGTATGGCTTGCCGGGAAAAACTTATCAATTGGCTGATTTCTTTATATAGAGGGGCCGAAAGCTTCACTCTTGTTAATGGATGGAGAGGCAAACCGTTTAAAATCCGATCTGGGGTGAGGCAGGGCTGTCCCCTCAGCCCCCTCTTGTACGTCTTTGCTATAGATCCCTTCATCCGAAGGGTTGATGCAAGTCGTTTAAGAGGAGTGGCCCGAACCCCAGGAAGGCCCTTACGGATACTGGCTTACGCTGACGACATCTCTGTGATTGTGTCCGACACACAGGAGGCAGTCACAGTGGATGAAATGATGAAGAGCTATTCTGCTGCCACTTCCTCCCGGATTAACCGGGACAAGAGCGTAGTTTTCTGGTGCGGGAAGGAGGGGAAGCAATTCCCTCTCCCCGACGGTTTCCCAGTGGCCCGTGACCAAATTCAAATCTTGGGGGTTAAGTTCGGACCGGGAGATTACTCGTTGGTCAACTGGACCGAACGTTTAGCTGTGGCCTGCAGCAAGGTAGACGAGTGTTGCCGGTGGAAACTGACCTACAGAGAAAGGGTTCACCTGATTAAAACCTACGTATTGCCCCTGTTTACGTACGTCAGTCACACCTGTCTTTTGCCATGTAGCCTTCACTCGCGGGGGTTCGGTTTGTTCTTTCGCATGTTGTGGGGGAACAGGCTCAACCTCATTAAGCGGGAAGTGACGTACCTAGCCCGGCGACACGGTGGGTTGGCCATGGTTAACCCAGTTGTTGTCC